>QLTV01001146.1:3376292-3403060 GCA_003457575.1 Thermophis baileyi | reverse complement strand
GAAGTAGGTTGTCGTCTACTTTGTCGCATGCTTTGCTGAAGTCTAAGTCTATTATGTCCCCAGTATTTCGCTGGTCTACTAGTTTAGTCACGGTGTTGAAGAATGAAATGAGATTGTTTTGGCATGATCTGTTTTTAACATACCCGTGCTGTCTGTTAGTTATTACTTTATTCATTTCTATGTGTTGACAGATCTGTTTTTTTATTATCTTTTCCAGTATCTTCCTGGGTATTGATGTTAGGCTGATTGGTCTGTAGTTTCCTGGGTCTGTTTTTTTTCCTTTTTTGAAGATGGGAAGCACATCAGTTCTTTTCCAGTCCTCTGGTAGTTCCCCGGTGTTCCAGGATTTTTGAAAGATGTGGTGCAGTGGTTCTGAGATGGCATCTGCCAGCTCCTTTAGAACTCTGGGATGTAATCTGTCAGGTCCTGGTGATTTGTATTCATCAAGATCAGACAGGTGTTCTCTTACTATTTTTTTGCTTATTTTAACTTTTATCTCCAGTCTGTTTTTTACAGTTATGTTTCTGGTAGGTTTCTTTTTGTGTGAAGACCAATGCAAAGAATGAGTTAAGCAGCTCTGCTTTCTCTCTGTTGCCTGTTACTTCCTTGCCGTTCTTTAGTGGACCGACTGTTTCCTTGATTTTTTTCCTTGTTATTTATATTTTGGAAGAAACTTTTTTTATTATCTTTGACTTTTGTTGCAAGTCTTTGTTCATTCTGAGCCTTTGCTTTCCTGACTTCATCTTTGCAGATTCTGGCTATCTGCTGATATTCTGCCTTAGTTATGTGTCCCTCTTTCCATTTTTTGTACTTGTCCTTTTTGTCTTTCAATTTGTCAGAGAAATCTTTGTGCAGCCATGCTGGTTTCTTCTTGGATTTCTTATTTTTCTTTCTCAGCGGTATTGTGCTGGTCTGGGCTTTTATGATCATATTTTTCAGAGTTTCCCAAGATTCCTGAGTTGTTTTCCCCTTTAGGATTTTCATCCAAGGAATCTTTCCCAAGTTCTCTCTGAGTTTATTAAAATCAGCTCTTTTAAAATCTAACTGTGGTATCATTATGTTCTATTGCTTGTGTTTGCGTTATATCTTCAATTTTGAAGCTCCAGATTTTACTGCGTACAATATTTGACCATTCATACCTGCCTCAAGCCATATCACACAATCAGCAAATGCTGTGTGTTATAAATAACTTCCTACATCAAAGACTAACAAATTACTCTGAGGCTTTCTAAAAGTTACTTGTTTCTGCTGTCTACTTTTTTGCCTTGATCATATGATAGTAAGTCATTTTACAGTAGGGAACACCTTGTTTCAATTTGCATTTGTTATTTATATGATAAGACATTAACCTCTGACTTTCCATATATCTGTATCAGTAGCCTTCAGAACAAGAAGGTTCCAGCCCAATTTGGGATGTTAGAAAGAAGAGGCTAGCTCAACATTGCTCTCTTTATGGTTTATTCAATTGTATTTTTCACAGAGACGAGACTATCAATGAATTCTGTTTCCCTGGCAATAAACAAAACATGAAGTGTCAAAAAGAAACCAATGGGCTATTAATCACACCTCCTTGATAACCCTGACCCTACTAAAGCATAACATCTGTCTTGTGTTTTATGTGGCTGAAAGCCAAAATCGGGAGAAGGGAAGCAGCAGTTTCACTGGTCAAATATTAAGATTGCACAGCATGTTGATTTTGTAAGAACCCTGCAAACTCAGAAACTTTAATGGAATTGTCTTTGATTTGGCTCCTATCCCATCCATTAATATTCCAAGAGTGAGTCACCCATGTGAACAGACAAACACTAACAACAAAGTCATGTCCAGACAGCCAGAATGAGCCACTCCCTTTTGAAGGGAGAAGAAAGAAATGAGATCAACAAACGTGTGTGTGTGTGTGTGTGTGTGTGTGTGTGTGTGTGTGTGTGAGAGAGAGAGAGAGAGAGAGAGAGAGAGAGAGAGAGAGAGAGAGAGAATACATGTATTGACGGTGTTATATTATGACTAAAACAAATTAATTTCTATCATAATCAACCCAGAGCATAATGAGTTTCCTCAGGATTCATATTGCTAAGATATTACTCATTCTGTATTTGACCCAAGTCAAGACTAAGAATATATCTCCCTGATCATGATATTATCAAGATATTTATCCATGTTTGTGTACTTTTATAGATCATCACTATTTAAAATGAGCTTCTTGGGGCTTTTATAGAGAGCCTCATAGCCAAATCGTCCTATTGTCTAATACAAAGTGGTAATTACCCAAGCCATCTAGCTGGACAAAAAAAAAGATTGTTTTATGACAATGAACAGTATTTATCAATAGATAAGCAGAATGCAGTTACATTTCAGAAAAAGGGCTTCCTGAATTTGGTTTTGTCCAGTTGCAGACTGATACCTGCCATTCTGAAATGTTCATCATCTGGAAAGGATTTCCAACATAAGAGAATCAATGAAGAAAAAGAGACAAGAAATCAATGCCAAACAATTAATTAGCATGATCCAGGAAAATGGTGAAGTATTACTTAGGCATGCGTTAGTGTTCACTTTGTGTTTCATAGCCTAATTTAAGTTCTGAAATGTTCCTCTACAATTCCACCTTAAGAAAAATAGAGCAAATATAACCAAGAAAAATAAAAAGAATTGTGTTTTATGAATATATTACAATTTTTGATGAAATGAAAGGTTCAGTCTTTTTTAGATAAAGTTAATGATTTTTATGGTCAGTAAAACTGTTGTATGATGAAACTGCTTGTTTTTGCTCAGTCTAGGTCTTAGCTAACCAGAAACTCCCACCAATTAAAAAAATAGACCTTACCAACCACTGCAGTAACACATACGCTTCAGACCTACCTGGTGTCAACCAAACATATTTGTCACACTATGATCAGGTACCTGACAAAATTATGGGCGAAGTAATAGGATTTCTGATGGGAGTCAGAAGAAACTCTAGGCAGCAAAGTATAAATAAGGTAGACATGTTTGGCATAGATTAAATAAGAATAGATAGACATTGTGCAATACATCACTACTTGACAAGCCAGGAATCTAGAATGAAGTTACGGTATAATGAAATTCTAATCAAAAATTAGGGGAAGTAAAGGAACATTAAAAGTATTCTCAACATCTAGCAAGTCATTTTAGTCAATGGATTTATTAAGAAATAAATTAGCACTTGATATAATTTTAATTATATTTGTCATGAATTTATTATCATAAAACTGCAGGTAAAACCTGGACAGCAAAAATTATTCAAATGATTTATCAATTTAATTAATTTAAAAGCTTTTATATTGATTAATTTTTAAGTAATGTTTTACTTAAAAGTAAGGTTCATTTGTTTTCAATGTAGCCATGCATAACAAATTCAAGTGGCGAACATTCCTTTAGAAGAGACATCCCTTCTTTATTAACAGCAAAATGCATCTTAGACCTGAAAACAAAATGCAAAATCATAGTAACTGTGTTGGAAAGGGCCATTTAAGCTCATTTATGCTCAACGCGCAAGTCCAAATTGAAACATCCCAGATAAATGAATGTCTGAGCTCCACTGGAGGAGGCCCACCACTCTCTAAGTAATTGGTCAATCAAGATAAAAAGTTAATCTGGCAAGCAAGTTAAGCACCTAAGTAAAGATCTAATGAATGCAACATATTAATCATCAGCTGAAGTGAGAAAGAAAATCCAAGATTGGATTGCCGTTCTATTTTATTTACACTGGTACACACCCTTCAGAAAAATCAGTCAGCAACCATTTCAAACAAGATGTTACAACATAGCTATTAAATCAACATTCTATATTAAGTAATGTGAGTAAGGCATATATGTTCAATTATATCTTTTCAGTCCCACCTACAAACACAAATATTTGGAAGAGTAGTTTGCCAAGGTTATTAGGATACAACACATAACCTATTTAAACATGGACACAAGTGCACCAAGTCAGGAAAAGATTTGGATCAAATTATTTTAAATATTTTACTGGCTCTAATGTCAGATTACAATGTATGAAGGGAAAAAAATGTGGTAAAAAATAATTAATTTAAATCTTGCTTAAATGGCCAAACTGTACTAATGTTAATATACTACTTACTTTCACTGTGAATTAAAAATGGATTTGCCACTGTTATACAGATTACTCGGACTACTAAAGGAATGCTATTATCAAGATGCATGTACCTAGTATTCTTCATAGACAACCTTATCAAATGTAGATTTAATTCTTAGGAGACGGAAAGCAGTAATGATGGGTGTATTCAGCAAACAAATTCCAACTAATGGATTTCAGGTTGTTGACAAGCCTATAAAAATTGTCAACTCCAAACAGCAGCAGAATTTAAAAGAAAGGTTGATACTGAAACCAAATAATTTTGGATTGTAAAATCTAAACCATATTGTGAAATATCTATCCAAATAGATTAAAGAATGGCAGAATAGTATATTAGTTATATGACTAAAGATAATTAAACCTTGGAGGAGGTCTTTTCTCCTGGCACATCCATTCAATTTTCTTCACAGTGGTATGGAAGTGATTTGCCATGCCTCCTTCTGGAATATTTTTCAACCTCCAGGCTCACCTACAGTTCTGGGATTTCCTGATCATCATTTCCCATCTAAATGCTAATTGTGTAAGATCCTGTGGTGCTGCAATGAAGGGGTTTTTTTAGGTCAACACTTTGCTGGAGGAAGGTCCTTTAGGAAGTTCATAAACTAACTTTAAATTAATACAATATTTCTTTTTCAGATAGTGGTTTTCCATACAGCTTCTGATCGTCCATATAAAGGAGGTGAGATAGCCTGGCAGATTTTTGTTTCATGTTTGATAGCAAAGGCCTGATTTGTTCAGTATTGTTGACAGAGGAATCAATACAATGACAAACAGCAGTGCTGAGAGCGAGTGTCAGACCTGCCCCAGTCTGATTCCTTAAGAAAGAAAAACCCTCGACTCCATTTGATTGAAGTGAAAAGTATTTTTTATTAAAAGATGCTGGTTGCAGTAAAGTCAGGTGGAATCTAAGTTTGCCACACAGCAACACAAAACTGTTTCCTTCATTCCCCATCCCTCCCCCCATCACCAGTCCAAATCCAGACAATGCGATGCCGCTGAGGTGTTTTGGGAACGCTGAGGTGTTTGGGCTGGTAACTTTCCACACTCAGGGTAAATGAACATGAAGATGCCTGGCATGAACTGGATACATGTAGATCTGCTCTTCTTCAGCTGTCATACCTCCCTCCCTAATTCTCACAATAAATGCATTCGGGTGTATTGCCCATTTGTTCCCCATCCCCCCTCAGTGCTTTGATGGCAGGATGCCAGCAAGGTGGCAAGGCTAAGATGGTGGATCTGACAGTGAGTTTCCTTGAAATAATCCTCTCTTGATATTAACCTCTTCCAGTCTATCACCATTGACCAGAAACAATGTCTTCTACATTGTGCCTTTCATCTTTGCACAAAACTTCTGATATTTTGATTTACTCCTGTTGTTTCTAGCCACTTGATTATTCAAATCATGTGGCAGGGAGTTGAATGTCCTCTTGTAATCAACACAAACTTCCTTCTCTTGCAATTTTCCTAAATCATCTTGTCAATTAGAAATTCCTTTCTTCTTTGGCAGTTTCCTTTCTGCTCAGGCAGAAGGAGCTTGTTTTCAACTAGATGCTATTGGACTTCATCAACTACTACACCAGTTAGCAATTTTAAAATTGTAGTTTGGCCTAAAATTGCTTGGATCTTATCTTAACCACTGGGATCACAGAACCAGTTTGTTCCATAATCTTTCAATTTTAAATTTCAAATCTTGATGTTTAATATCATTATGGTTTGTTGCACAGTCAGATGTTTAGACTGGATTTGGCATTTTTACCCATCTATCAAGTCCTTCCCAAGGACCTGGGATAGGCAGATGTTGTTGTTTGATACTGTTAAAGGTATTTTTGAAGAATGTAAACTGTTCCAAGTAAAGTTGCCTTTTGCAATTAACTGATGATGCTTTTGTCAAAGCTGATGGTGTACAAGTGGTCTTCCAGATGCTTTGTGATTTCATCCAAGATGTCTATTAGCATTGGTGCAGTCTTTGCTTTCTTTTGCCACAGTCATTCTACTTCTATTTGCAGGACTTTATATATTTATTTACTCCAGTTCTTTCTTTTATTCTGCTTCTCCGGGTACTGCCACATCAACTATTGAGATTGTTTTGTCTTTCTTATTGACAATTGTTAAGTCTGGGTGTTATTAGAGGAACAATAAAAAGGCAAAAAGCAAAAGCTGCATTTCCAAAGAACAATTTAACAATATGAAATTGTTAATCTAATTAGTATATTGAAATGAGGGTACAATGTAAGAAATGTTAAATATTTTTCTGGCTCCTCCTCTCTCAACAATTGATGTGTGAATAACAAAAGGTAAAATTGGGTGCCTCTTAGTTTCACAAGCCTGAAACCCATCCAAATTTAGCCCAATTATTCCCTCTGTCCCTTCCAAAAACTAACAACTATTCCAAAAATAAGAGATCCATGACCCCTTAAATCAGGGCTGTCAAACTCGCAGCCCGCAAGCCAGACTCGTCATGCGCTGGTTTAGTGAAGGGGGAAAAGTCCTGATATGTCACGTGACGACACTGTGATGGAGTTTGACACCCCTGTCTTAAGTCATCCCACAGTGAGGCAGGTTCAGAAGTGCTTTGGACTGAAAAAAAACACAAGAGGAGAGGCCAATAAAAATAGCAGTTCTGTGAACATCCTTAAATGCAGATTAGTGGCAAATTGCTCTCATTGCTATCTTAAAAATGTTCAACTTTCTGAAAAATGGCCTAAATGTTTTGGATTTATTTAGGCTTTATTTTCAGGGGGAGAAACAACAGTATCAATAGAAGCAGTTTATCTAATATAAGGAAAATATCTCCCATCATTAATTTTATAAAATTGAAAATTCCACCACTGTTTTGTTATTTTGCCACCAAGTCTTCTTAGTGTGATTATGGGCTGCTGAATACTGCAGATCTCCCCTTAACGTGGAAGGTTTTATCTTTTGGCTTGAGACCAGGATATTGAAGTCAATAAAAAAATCAGCACCAATGAAGAAATATGTATTTTTTTTCCCCTCTACAATTGTTTTCCTGATCTGAATCAATTCTGTATGGAAGCAGCTGCCCCAAGTCCACAATTGCCAAGATCCAGAACTGCATTGCACTTCCACATTAATCTCTATTTTTTGTGCTACAGCTAGAATTATGGGAAACATTTAGAACCTACACAAAGTGGGGAGTTAGGCTTGATGGACTAAATATCCCCTTCCAACTTTAAAATTCTACCATTGCCTATTTTATTTTTAAGTAATAATAGTATAATAATTTGATTGGGTTTCTAATTGTTGAATACAAATAAAATAGTATATTTCTGTGGCCATGATTCAAAATAATAAACAATCAAGAACGAGTTGAGCCCTGCCTAATCTAAAATATGTATATTATTTTTTTACTATTTTTCTCTGTTATTGTTTTTACAGTACATTTTATTTATATTAATTTATAAAATGTATTTTGTAATATTTTACACAACATAATAATGCAGGCTTTTATTTTTGCTTTTTACCTTTCACTTGAATGGTTTGTATTTGGTAATTTAATAAAAATTAATTTAATTAATTAAAAATAATTAAAAATATAAAAACATTTACAGTATACAGTGTCACGTGGAATGAAGGGAAGCAGAAGTGAATGAGAAATGGTCCTGTTTTCAAAAAGCTAGCCATGATATTTACCTAAATTCAGAGGATGGTGGTTTCTTAAATATGACACCAGGGGTGGGTTCGGACCGGTTCGGACCGGTTCTCCTGAACCAGTAGCGGCCCGCTGGTGATGTCATGATAACATCACCGAACCAGATCGGTCGGTGCCGGTCCGTGGGGGCCACCATCTTTTTTTAAAATCTGTGCGGGCCACCCTCTTTTTTTAAGATCTTTTTTGAATTTTTTTTTGAATTATTTTTTTTTTGAATTTTTTTTAAAAAAAATTTCCTTCTGAGCATGCGCAGAAGCCAACTTCCGGCACTGTGCATGCAGTCGCCATCTTTTTTTCAGATTTGCTTTTTTTTTATCTTTTTGGATTTTTTGTTACTGCGCATGCACGCGTGCGCGCCCACGAGGCGCGCCCACGAGGCAAGCCCATAAGGCGCGCCCACGCGGCGCGGGAGGGAGCAAACCGGCAGCAAGATAAGTTGGAACCCACCCCTGTATGACACATATTTATTTTAAAAAGATTAACTGTATTTTCCGCATATACATTTATATTCTTTTCTTATTAGTGTCAATTAACATTTTCTATTAAGCTGTTAAACAGAAGTTGTGTTTTGCTAGATCCATTATGCCTCCTAAACCATCATTTTGCTAGATCCATTATGCCTCCTAAACCATCATTTTTCTAATGTTGATCACATGTGCTTCTACCTACAGTGATCCAGAGCTGTTAATAATGCTAAAGTTCAAACAAATACAGGTGCAGTCCCAAAATAATCATTTTTGGTTTCACTATTTATTACTTTGTGATGGCTTCATTTTCAGAGTCAAATGAATCCACTAAACAATGTAGTCATATAAATCCCCAATAATTTACCATTTGGGTAGAGTTTATATGATAAAAATAGAGTATCTCCCTATGTGCATAAATAGGGTCACTAGAGAAAAATAATTATTTATTTAGAATTTTTTTTATAAAGACCGACAATTCATTACTTTGAGCACTACTAAATATTCAAATATTCCTAGGTGAAACGTATTCAAATGGGTCTTTTGATACATGCTGTCTTGCCTTATTCTTGGAATGTTACAAGGGGTTCAGTTTTCATTTGTTATGCTGTCATTTTTTTTCTATTGATAGAATATATTAAAGAGTACAAGAGAGCTGTACAGTGTATTTTAATGGTAGCCATAGGAGCCCTCCATCTCAAAGCACTCCTATCTACTCCAGCACCCACTTTTAAATATTTATTTTATTTTATGTATTTGTGTTCCACCTCAATAATTTGATTCTCATTTGAACTAAATGCCTCTAGGAAGCCATCAAACTAGGAATAGAGATTATGGCCCTCCTCTGTTTGCCCCTAATATCTGCCATTCAGATAAATATTATACTTGGACAAGCAGATCCCTTTTAGCTGTTATATGGTTAACAGATATCCCTTATATAAGCCAACCAGAGTAAGCTTCCCATTGATGAACATGGCAGACCTGTTTATTTACTCTTATAATAACCTCTTTGACAAACAATTTCTCTCACAACAAAACATGTTTAAAGACATGCATGGCATCGGTCTAGATCATTCAAATGTATATACATAAAACTTGTATTTTGTGTTTAAGGTCCATGGTTGTTTCAGTGCGATATAAATTTTTCCAATTTTGACTGGGCAGTTTTATTTAAGGGGAACAAACATATATATTCAGCAATAATATATGAATCTGCGGAATTTTTCACATACTTGCAAATAATATAATTTCTACATCACTAGTATGTTTCAAATACTCTTCTTTCTTCAATAATTTTTTAAAAATATTTTCTTAGCTCTAAGATTGTAATTAAGGAAAGTGGAAGTAATATAACTTGCAGAATACATTCAGCCTAAACAATTAATTCTCAGAAGTCACCTTATTTGTGACTTCTGCCTGTGAGATCTTGCCTGTTACCATATTTATGGTATTTGGAGCTGTAATTCTGCATGTCTTCATGATAGCATGGATCATTAACAATTTACATGTTCCTAAAAAGCGTTTCATTCTTACACTTTCTTTTTTAAAAAAAAATATTTTTTATTAAACATTAAAAACATTAAAAACACAAAACACAAAAGCACACAAAACAAACAATTTTCCTCGTTACAGCAAATTCGTATCGGTATCACTAGTATCCATAACTTACCTAACTAATGCAATTTGGTATATTATATACTCCCTATAATTCTATTACAATCATAAATTATATTACTACTTACACAACTATTCAAAAACACTTATATACTATTATCAAATTCTTATTTCATAGTTATCTTTCTATTCTCTAACCAGGTATACCATCTACTCCAAACCTAATAATACTCTGATTCATCTCTCTCATTCAGTTCCATTGTCAACTTATCCATCTCAGTGCATTCAAGTATTTTTCTAATGATCATTGCATCCGGCGGGCTATCGACCTGTTTCCAATTCTGCGCTAATATGATTCTGGTTGCTGTCAATATATGTAAAATTATGTATTGAATCTCTTTGTCCATTTTCGCCTCTAAGATGCCTAGGAGAAATAGTTCCGGTTTCATTTCTATTTTTTGTCCCATAATTTCTTCCAGCCAATTCCTTGTTTTATGCCAATATTTCCTAGCCTTAGGACAGGTCCACCACATATGGGAGAAAGTACCCTGTTTATACCCACATCTCCAACACTCCGGTGAACAATTCGGATACATCTTAGCCAATCTCACTGGGGGTAAATGCCAACAGTAAAACATTTTGTAAAGGTTTTCCTTGTATGCTGCCGACTTTGTTAATTTATAATTCTTTTCCCATAGTGTCTCCCAATGCTCTAATTCAATGCTATACCCAACATTTCTGACCCAACTTATCATTGATTCCTTCACAATTTCTTCTTCCATTTTGAATCTTAAGAATAAATTATATGCTTTTGTAATCATTTTCCCGTAATCATTTATCTATTTCCATTTGTTTTACATAAATACCATGTTGTTCTACATACTTTTTATATCTTGTTTTGATTTGAAGATAAGGCCACCAATCAATCTTTATTCATTGATTTTTTAATGTCTGTTCTGATTTTAGTTCTCCTTGTTCATCTAATAATTCTGAATATCTCACCATCTTGTTTAGGTCTAAAACGTTTGGATATATCATCGCCTCCATTGTTGACACCCAGATTGGAATTTTTCTGTAATGGTTCTTCTTTATTTTCTCCCAGACTGTTATCAGAGCATCCCTCAGTAAGTGCTTCTGAAAGTATGCATGAATTTTATTCTTCCCTTCCCAGAGGAATGCGTGCCAGCCGATTTGTAGCTCGTGGCCCTCTTAAGTCAATATCTTCTTATTTCTCAATTGAACCCAGTCCTTGAGCCACGTCACGGCTGCTGCATAGTAATAAAGCTCCCAGTCTGGGACATTCTTACACTTTCTATAGAAGCTTCATTTCTGAATTTGTCCTTTTGTAACAAATGTTAATTTTAAAAAAACCTAGTGAAAACTCCAAATATACATATATCATTTTGACTACACTCTGCAGTTACAATATATATATATATAAATAAGAAGCACTTTGTTCCAGATCCAGAAGAGAAATAAGTATGCCAAAAAAAATTTCCCATGAAACTTGGAGCAGCAAATTATTTGGGGGAAAAAACCTCAGACTAAAGCTTTTATGATTCTTCTTCATCCCTCATCCATGCTTTTCCTGATTTCAATAAATTAACATTTTTATGTAATATTTCATGCCTAGCCCTTACCACTCAAATACTTCTTGAATACAAGAATAGCCCTAAAATAAGCATCCGTTATTTCAGCAGTGATCTGATATACAAAAATTACACATACTTTAATCAACAAAAAGTAGAGACATTCATACATCTCCATCTTCCTGCAGAATGACAGGCCAATTGGTCTTGTTCATTTGTCAGCTCTTGGGCTCTCTTACATAAATTACAGATCACTTCATGCCTCTTTGTAGCTTTATGAATATGGCTCCCTCAAACTCAATCTTACATGCTCATGATAAAAACAAAACAAAAAAAGGGAAAATTTACTTTATCTGATTCACTCAACACATAAAGCAGAGTCAGACTCATTCTTCCCACACAAGAAAAGCTATTATTATTTTCCATGGGGAATGGTTAGACCTGGCTGCCTTTTCCAGTTATGTGTTTAGTTTCCATATAATAAAAATGTACTATAAGAAAGCACTTAGTTTGCTTGCTAGCCACTTTTTTATATTGAAGATCTCATCCAAGTACCTTACTTTGGTGCCTTCCTTCCTTCCTTCCTTCCTTCCTTCCTTCCTTCCTTCCTTCCTTCCTTCCTTCCTTCCTTCCTCTTTTTCTTTTTCTTTTTCTTTTTTTATTCTTTTTTTATTTTTATTTGTATTTTTCTCTTTGTTGGTATGTCTTTACCTTCTTCCAGGATGTTTTTCCACTTCCCAGTTTAGGGCAGAGCAAGAGTAACTGGTCCAAACTCATTCAGTTTTTACAACTAAGGGAGGGCAAGTTGTCGACAACAAAGTATCTAAAATCAGCTGACAAATATTGCAATATTGCAATAATAGAGTTATTGTCATACAATCTATTTTCAGCAACAAATGAATCCTCTGCCACTTTAAATACTATTGTAATATAGCAAATGTATCTATGACATACAGTCACTTATAGCTTATCCATAAAACCGTATGTAGCATTCTATAATACAGTAGCTCTAGACATGTATGATTCTTAAAGTTCTCCCTGGCTATATTGACTGGACACTCTCAATGCTGTAATCCCAAGACATCTGAAGGCATCAAACTGGGGAAAGCTGCCAGAGTGAACATGTGCTCAGACTCAGAAAAAGACAAAAGCATTTGGAACTGTTTAGCTTAAAGAGGAAATGTGTAAAGGGGAATATGATAGAAAAGACTGGTGTGGGGGAGCATGTGATTTTACATGACATGGAAAAGATTTTTTTTTCTCTCACATAAAACTTAGAGTAAATATAGAAAGATTCAGGACTTACCAAGATGCATAACTGAAAGTAAAATTCATTGCCATTAGAAGGCCAACAATTTAAATAGTTCTAAAAGGGGGATTAGATAAGTAGATGAAGACAGATGTTTCATCAAATCACCTGATTCAAGCTATATAGAATTGTAAAGGTAATAAACAATATTTCATATTTTATCCTAGAACTTGGGGACCAAATATTCCCTTCAGAATCTCAAGAAGCAGTGCTTTTTTGCATGTTTAGCTACAAACAGTGCATCTAATATTGTTTAAAGAAGGCTATTTCCCTTAAGTCTTGTCTATATCAGGTTTGCAGGTACATCTGATTCACTGTACATCACTGTAACTTGGAATGCTGGATTAGAAACACCTTGGTGTGAGTCAGCAAGATTTTTCTTATGCTGTATGTCCCACTGTATGTCCCATTCAGAAAGGAAGATGTCAGGGTACTGATGATTTAATAGCTGACCAGCTGCTGTAATGTTGTAATGCTGTAATGCTGTAATGCTGAAATGATGAAATGATGATGCAATGAGAATGCGTCAGCAGGGTTATTTGACTGCTACCACTTTAAGAGGCTGTAATATAAGAGAGGCCCTGTGAGGGTGTCTCTCTCTCTCTCCGTGTGTGCTTCCATGCTGTAGTTGATGATTGATTGCCTGACTTTGCCTACTACGTGTATGTATATATTCCTTGTAGATTTCTATTTCAAAGACAAACCTCTGTTTACTGTATTTTGCTCCTGGGTTGTCTCAAAATAGTCACACTGTGTGCACTCTGACAGAAGAGAAAGGGATCTGCAACCTCATTTGCTTTAGTGAACATGCAATTCTATATGAAAGCTAAATTCTCCAGGCTTGGAAGAAGCATATTCTTAAGCATTTATCCAGTCAATATAGTCATAGGCCCATCCTCAAAGGTGGGCTGCTGCCGGTTCGGACCAGTTCGCCCGTACCGGTAGTTCCGACCACCGGCTGGGCCTGCCCACCCACCCCGGTGCTATCCTGTCCTATATATCTCACGCTCTGGCTCACTCGCCCCGCCCACTCAGCCCAGCTGATTTCCGCACCTCGCCCGCTCTACTCACCATGGCTGCCCAAGAAGGTGTGCTGGAAGCTGTGCGCATGAAATCGCCGTGTGTTTGAAGCCGCGAGCAAGTGCGGAAGGCGCGTGTGCAAGTGAAGCGTGCATGCATGCACTCACATTTTCGGTTCTGCACTAGGCGAACCGGTTGTTAAATCATGTGAAGCCCACCTCTGCCCATCCTAAATGGAGGCACATTGTAACTGCTAATCAGAAGGTGATTCCAGAAAAATACATCTGACCTCCAACAATGAACTAGCTCTACAAAATATATATATACACAGACACACTCTGGAATTCAAAATCATTTGCAAAGCATGCAATGGCACAATGAACACACTCCAACACTGGAAGTTTTTAAGAAGAGATTGGACAACCATTTGTCTGAAATGGTATAGGGTTTCCTGACTAAGCAGGGGGTTGGACTAGAAGACCTCCAAGATCCCTTCCAACTCTGTTATTCTATTCCTATTTCTATTCTGTTCTGTTCTGTTCTGTTCTATACATTATATTGTGTTTCTCGCTCCATGATTCTGCTTCTTTTTCCTTCCCTTTCCCCACCCCAGAGCTGCTATCCACAGTTCCTGCAGAAAGTTGTCCAAATATTTGTTAGCTACCACTAGATTGTGTGAGCAAAATTTACACCAGCAACAATCCAGCTAAAACTATGATTGTATTATTATTGCCCCACAATTGCTTCCCAAATGCCCAAATGTGAACTTTGTGACATTATACCACATGCCTTTTCTCTTCTGGATGGGGAGGGGGGCAAAAAGAAATTTGAAAATTTGAACACATAATAATGTTATCTCCCTAATCCATTCTCAGTTACATGGATTGGTCTGGCCATCAGCAAGCTTGATTACTTCCTCCCTTTGTTCTTCTCATAAGTAGTAATAGCTCCTCCAATGCTTTTATTCGGCTGTGAATCCTAATTTTAAGTGTGCCAAATGAAGATGGCAACACATTCCTCTTTGCTAAACATGTATTTTCCTGTACATTTATCTTGATGTTCTATCAAAATAATTTCTTTTTTAATGCATTTTTAATGTATACCATCATACCCAAGGCAGCCCACTTCAGCACCAGAATAGGAGGCTTTTAAAATACAGCTATCTTCACAACATAATATCAGTTTATTAAAAGAAAAAGATTAACCAGCCAATATCAGCAGGTTGTTGGAAGAGATGTGCTATTTTTATATCTCTTTGGTTTACCTCAGCAGTAATTCTGAACTTCTCTTAAGAAAAGATAGCCATCCTCCATCCTTTAAAAATACTTCTTGCTTCGGCATTAAAGGCAACCCCAAAAGTAAATATACTGAAGCCTGTTATTCAAGGAAATATACTTTTCCAATGCCACAGTAAGTACATTCCAATCTTGCTATAAAAAAGATTATATTTTTTGTCATTAATATGGGGCCAACATCAACAACAAATATCCTTGGCATATTTGATGTCCATTGATGAATGATTGAGCAAATTAACTGGCTATTATTTTTAGATGTATGGAATCCTGTTATATAGAAATGGTCACAGATTAACATATGGCCTAATTCTACCTTTTAAATCATAGCAACACATACTGCAATCACATTAATGCATAACGGATGGACTTAGCCTGTGCTTTGTGTATGAATCTGGAGAAGAGAATAAGAAGAGGGAGAAAAGGGTTTTAAAAATACCTCTAAATAAATAGGCTAAGGCTGAAGCTTAGTATGGTTTGTATTAAATAACTTACGCTTAATTAGATTAGTTTTTTTTTTAAATAGCAAGCAAGAGGATTTTAAAATAAAAAGTTAAAGGCAGGAAAGCTAAGCAATATGGTTGGGTTAAGTTTTTAAGTAAAAAGAAATGCCATATTTGGTATTTGACTCCCAGCATTGCTGTGAATTGGGTGGCATATAAATTTAATAAATTACTATTATTATATACACAATGTGAAATCACAGCTGCCAGATCTTTAGCTGGCATAAAGTTTTTCCCAAGAACCTAGAATATCATAATATATTAGAAGATGGTTAGGGGACTGGAGGCTAAAACATACCGTGTTTCCCCGAAAATAAGACCCTGTCTTATATATTTTTGAACCCTGAAATAAGCGCTTGGCCTTATTGCCATGCACTCAAAAGCCCGATTGGGCTTATTATCAGGGGATGTCTTATTTTGGGGGAAACAGGGTATAAAGAAGGGTTGCTGGAATTGGGTATGTCCAGTTTGATGAAAAGAAGGACTAGGGGTGACATGATAGCAGTGTTCCAATATCTCAGAGGCTGCCACAAAGAAGAAGGAGTCAAGCTATTCTCGAAAGCACCTGAGGGCAGGACAAGAAGCAAACTAATCAAGGATTAGTGGAAACTAATCAAGGAGCAAAGCAACCTAGAACTAAGGAGAAATTTCCTGACAGAACAATTAATCAGTGGAACAACTTGCCTCCAGAAGTTGTAAATGCTCCAACACTGAAAGTTTTTAAGAAGAGATTGGATAACCATTTGTCTGAAATACTATAAGGTTTCCTGCCTAAGCAGGGGGTTGGACTAGAAGATCTCCAAGGTCCCTTCCAACTCTGTGATTCTAGAATAATATATATGTGAATACAGGCTGTGTGTCCATTTGTAACTGATAGAGGAATATTTTGTCAAAGTTAATATTTTCTAAAAGCAATTCAATTTTTTTGCTATGGCAGTGTGCCAATAACCATTATGGATTTTTCTTTTTTAGGAGAGCATTATGCATAGATCACATGAGACATACAGAAGTATCTCAGATTTTTGACAGTCACAGCATTCCATGATCATGCAATTGCCATTTGCAATCTTCCAATTAGCTTTCTGACAAGCAAAGTCAGTGCGGAAGGTGGCAAGAAATTGCAAGCTGTGGTGTCACTTAACAACTGCTTCACTAATTCTAATTGCTGGCCCCAATTAGAATTGTTAAGCTAAGACTATCTGTAAATGGTTCTTATCTACTCCATAATAATCCAAACACGGCTCCAATGAGATAATATAAACATAGCTAAGTGTGGCACAGGATTTTAGATATTTAAGTTACTGTGGGATTTCACATTCTTGATCCATTTTTCTCAGTACTAGTTGAATTTTATAGAAATAGTCATGTATATTGTTTCCAAGCATTCGTGAGAATATTAAGAACATTGATTTTAAAAAGTGCTATTTTGACCCTAATATTAGACTTGACAAGAACTTCTTTCTGGGTCTTTCTGGGCATAAAGCAGCTTACAAGAGCAAATCCTTTCAATTTATACGATTTAGACTCCCAGGTAATCAAGAGTCTCTGTGCTGCATTATTGTCATGGTGTGCACACAGGGAAGTCCATGACATGAGGCTAGATGATTGCTTCAGTGCTTCTATTTCAGGGAAAAGACCATACTGTCTCACAGTTCTCACCATTATTCACATAATCTACAAATTGATTCCATTCAAATTCCCAGACATTGTTTAAAAACCAGAGGTTTCACACTGACCCTCTAAACTTTGATCCATGTGCTAGTTAGAAGTATTCCTGCTTTGTGTTATTAATTAAAACGAAAGGCAGGCAATGCCCTCTACTGATTCCCTGTGTTCTCTGCAACAGTAAGATACAGACAGACTGGTGCAAGGATCCTTTTTGCTTCTAATAAGCATATGTGCCTTGTCAACAAGCTACTGTAAATAGCCCAGAAGAAGGGATGTGCCATAAACTTGTAAGGAACAGGGGAAATTGCTCCTTAGTGATAATCTTTCCCAACTTAAATTACAGTCTCTTTGTCTTTTTATGGATGTTTTCATTGCCCCACGCTCTGCAGGTTTACATAACATCATCCTAAGAAGACAGCAGGAAATTGCAATAAAAGTGATATATAGATACATGATCCCTTAACCCCATCACAGTTTACATAAACTTTATACATGCATACTATGTATACATAGGCAGGATGGTTTGTGTAAATAAACATGCATTTGACAGAAGAAATTATTGAAAACTGACAGCTGTTAATATCTAGCTCTCAATTCAACTCAGGTTTCCATTTTAATTAAATCAATGGGGATTATTGTAGAACAACCAATTTGTCCCATTGAGTGGAATGGGTTTACACTCATTTCACTGGAAGACAGACATAATCTATTAACAACTACCACATGACTCAGAGAGCTCTGTTCTTTTTTTTTTCTTTTTTTTCTTTTTTTTCTTTTTTCTTTTTTTCTTTTTTTCTTTTGCTTGTTTGGTTTGGTTTACTTATTGTGGCGGTGGTGTTTTTGTTGTTGTTTTTACTTCACTCAGACGTTGTGACAAATCTTTGTAGCCTACAGCATAAATTCTGCAAACAATTGCAGAACTCATATTTGGGTGGTCCATCAACATAGTATCTACAATTAAGAACAAGCAGTATTATGCTCTTTTAGTTAGATGTATTCAGGCTAGATAAACAGTGAAAGATTAATTAGTATATATTATACATTGGCAATAAAACCCAAAATATATAATTACTTTGGCGGTGGAAATTGCATAGATTGGCTGCTTGATTAATTTCATGGCCATATTATGCTTGCATTATTCAGAATTATTAGGGGAACTTATATTTCATTTAATTATGCTACATGGCCACTTCATCTGCAAAAATCTGAGCTGTAAACAGAATCATGGGATCAATTGAAATACATCATAAATTCTTATCCTGGTTCATAAATTCAATTTATGCCACAATTTACAATTCAAGTATATAAAAAAAAACTGTGGCTTAGTAAACCCTAAAAAACATTTTATTTAAGCATGTGAGCTACAGAAGAAAGGAGTGTATGGATGCAATATTCACTCTCAGTCTAATACACTACAATTATTACATCTGAATGACACCCTATAATCTGCCTCATATATTAAATGCTTATTTGAGTGCAACCAATTTTATAAAAGAATTGTATTTTTATAATACATAGCAAAGCATATTTTCTGTCCTACTTTACTTATCTAACTTATTTGCCTTTACCTTATTCTAGGTATAGATGGAAAAGTTTATGAGCAACTTAAGAGACAATTCTAATGCTGTTAAGTATGTAAGGGTTTACTGATAAAAGCATACGATTGAAATGCCAGTATTACATTGCCAAAACCAGTCTATCAGCCTCAAATTATTTATTGATAGTTCAACTAAAGTCAATAGGAGCAATTCAGCATCAGAATCATTACACGGGAACGTACTTATATTTATAGACAAAAAAGGTAATGGAGTCTCTTAAGTAGATTTTCCCATCATAGTTGAGCTATTAAAAGGGATGATGGACACAGCTTATCAAAGGTGAAAATAGCCCTGAGAATATAAATGAAAGAAGGGAGTTTTACCATAGCATGACAAGGACTAAACTGTGTAGAGTATACCCTTACTCTAAGTGGCAAACACTTGAGAAAGGGACAAGCAATCTCCCCTCCTCGAGATTAAATGTCGTGAAAGAAGGAAGCCAGGAGCTATAGACATACCATTTTAGAAAAAGGGTATGATAAGCAGAAGGAAATATTATCAATGTAAATAAAACCTTTCAATCTGGAAAACTCCAACATGGGTCAGCTGAGGAAAAAAGTTTATTACTTAGCTGCCAGATTTCGGGGAGGAGGGGAAGATGGACAAGATCCTATCACTCAAGCTCCCATCCTTTCAGGTTCCCAATTCCTCTCATGTGACCATTCATTTATTTCTCCTTCTGTGTGTCATCTGCATCACTTCCCAGAAATAAGGATATAAAAATGTGTCCAGTTCTCCCCATTACATCTCACATTGGAAAGGCAGAAACACAACCAGCTAGGGCAAGAAAGAGGGAAAGTATAGCTATGGATGCCAGAGAGGGAATCTCATCCCTGTGATGAATTTGGACTGTGGTAGAGAGCAATCCCCATAACCAAGCCTGCACATATTAGAGGGTTCTTAGATGGAGCTGCTTCCATGCCATTTGCTTGCCCTCTCTGTTCTGAGCTGTGCATCTAATGCAATATCGTGTGTATATGGCACCTACTTTGGATTGTGTATCCACTCAAATATTTAAACCCAGCATCTACTGTATATATTGGGCAAGTTGGAATTTGTTTCATCTCACCCTAGAACACCAGTTAATGCAAAGAGCTGGGAAATCTTGACACAATATATTTAACACAGAGTTCTTCAATGATACACCACAGACTCCCATCCTCTAACAGCAGATACCAAAATCACCACAGCTACACACATTTCAGCACATTTTATAACAGGGGTGTCAAACTCGCGGCCCTCGGGCTGGATGCGTCACGTGCTGGCTCCGCCCCCGCCCGGTTTAGCGAAGGGGAAAAAAGTCCCAATATGTCACGTGACGCCACCGTGACGCCGCGAGTTTGACACCCCTGTTTTATAAGAATGCTCATTACTGATACAACTCATTTCTCCCCACACACAGGGAAATAAATGCATAAAATAGCTACAAATGCAAATTGCTATCAATAAATTAAGCTTTTCAAGCAAAGGCTTCCAGATTCATTATCCTTGATTCAAACTTCTCCCAAGTTGTCTTGTCTTATAATTTCATCAGTGACTTGACCACAGAGCTAGCAAAATTTCTTTCCCACATACTTTTCTTTCTTAATATGATGTTAAGTACTTTCTTTCACTTTCTCAGTTAAAATGTTGCACAGCATAGAAATATCTGTTTAAGGCATCCCTGATTCCCACTACAGGTAGTCCTCGATTTACAAACATTTATTTAGTGACAGTTCAAAGTTACAACAGCACTGAAAAAAATGATTTATGACCATTTTTCACACGACCATTGCAGTATCCTGTAGTCATGTGATCAAAATTCAGATGCTTGGCAACTGACTCATATTTATCATATTTATGATGTTTGCAGTGTCTGGGGTCATGTGATCCCCTTTTGTGACCCTCTAACAAGGAAAGTCGATGGAGAAACCAGATTCACTTAACAACCATGTTACTAACTTAACAACAGCAGTGATTCACTTAACAACTGTGGTGCAAAAAGTCATAAAGTGGGGCAAAATTCACTTAAGAAATGTTTCACTTAGCAACAAAAATTTTGGGCTCAATTGTGGTCGTAAGTCGAAGACTACCTGTACGTTCTTTTTTTGCTATTTTTTTCTCATTGAGGAACTCCAATTAACAGTTATTAGGCATAACCACAATAAATACTCTGTCTAATTGTACTCCATCAGTATTCTGTAATGAAATCTGTTAGATCTGTATGTATGTATGCAGGGATGGTTTTCACTTACCTTCCCTACCAGTTCGCAAATGTGAGTGTGCGCCTCCACACATGCACACAGCCACCCGCGCATGCGCTTTACTCGCACACGAGCCTTCCGCGCATGCGCCCGGCTTCAAAAACGTGCACAAATAGGATAGCATAGAGCCGGGGGGCGGGGCCACCCGCGATTTCCACTACCGGTTCGGGCGAACTGGACAGAACCGGCTGAATACCACGTATGTATGTATGTATGTATGTATGTATGTATGTATGTATGTATGTATGTATGCATGCATGCATGCATGCATGCATGTATGTATTTTCCATTACTGCCCTATATTGCTCAAACACAAATATGTGCACAAATTCACATATTTGTGTATTTTCCATCTGGTTAAATTAAAAACCTAATCCAACAAGTGGTAGAGTTGTGAGTCGTCCTTCCCCTGTCTTAATCATGCTGATGAGGCCACTGATGAGCTGGTCTGTCCAAAGAGATTCCCATTGTTTTTAGCAGATTTCCCCTGAGCCTGAATTCACAAAATTCAAGGGCAGCTGATTCCCCACCACAGAGAACCATGCTGTAGTTGTAGAGACTAACTTTCCAATGAGATCATCAACATGACTTAGAGAGGGAAGGAGCTGCTCACAGTTCTTCCCATGTTAGGCTTATCCATGCAAAAATATACAACCAAAAGAGGGCTAACCATTTGCATTAAATCTTAACACATTAGCTTACAGTCTCGCTTCACAGTGCCCTCTCTATGCAGTTTACAGAGTCAGCATATTGCCCCCAACAATATGGGTCCTTATTTTACCAACCTCAGAAGGATGGAAGGTTGAGTCAACCTTGAGCTGATCATGATCGAACTGCTGGCAGTTGGCAGAATTAGCCTACATTCTTCATATTAGGCATATTTTCCCATCTTTTTCCACAGCACAGTCCTCTGTGTGTGTGTGTACTTGTAATGAATTAGGCCTGAATAACCCGCAAATAAAAAAAGTTGTGATAAAAGGGAAATGTTCTTACAGACATGGGGCATAGTTGAATTGTATGTAATTTACTAAACTTATATGCAATTATATTTACATTTCAGCTAAATAAGATGAAACTCAATGTTTTGTCTAATCCTATCCACTTTGAAAGGTAGGCTATTAAAAAGTCCATATCTTTCCTGACTCTCTGTATGGTGTCTCTAGCTAGTCTATTGGAAGACAGATGAATACATAAATAAAGAAAAATATGCCAGGCAAACCCCTTTTAGTATGATATTATCCCTTGCATCTATAATACATCTATTCTAAGGAAATACCCCATTCCTATAAGCTTCATGTTATACACTATTTTCCTAACTGAAAAGACTTTCTATGATTGATCAGCCTAAAATTATTTTTGTAGAGAAAATAGCAGGAACGAAATAAGGCTGGCTACTTCCTAACGATCAAGATTGCAATAGCTAGATGCCACCAAAGTAATACATAGCAATACTTCAGAATAGTTTAACTGGTATTTCTTAGAAAAATAAAGCATGCATTAAATAGTCAGTGGTTGAAATAAAAATGTAGATTTGGAGGCATTAAATAGTCAGTGGTTGAAATAAAAATGTAGATTTGGAGGCAGGGGAAATGGACAGATTCCAAATTCTTCAGCCAAGACAGTTAAAATATTCCATTTTAAGCAGAAGCATGCCTGTGAAAGAAAACAGGTTCAGGCAAAAGATGATGCCTCAGGTATTGGATCTGACATAGACTTCCTGAAAAGCAAGCCTGGACCTTCTCTGTGTAAGCTCTGCCTTTTATCTTTTGATAGTGAATAAATGAAATGATATAGATTTCAACGAGTGCAAGGTTTTCTGATGAGGCTTTGGATATAGTCAAATTATCTTCTTCTCATGGAACTTTTTTTTTTTTTTTTGCATCATAAGTCAACATTTTTCAGTTGTATCTTGAGTTATGTCCCTTTGGTTTTCTTATTCTACTAAAAACAAAAACAAAATCTATGTTCATGATATTAGATGTGACATAAAGGAGCCAAGCCTCATGCTGTTCACATTCCCACTAAATTTTTTAACTACTAAAAAGTGTAAAACTAGGCACTGGGATTAAAATGTAGCTCTTTGAATTAAAATGTTTCTTGTTACATCCCTTTCTTTAAAAACAAGTATTTTTTTGTATGTGATAGGAGATGCGGGGGGGAGGGAGCTGAAACAAGTGATAAGTGCAACTAGAATCAAAAGTGGGTGAGGGGATACATTTTTTTTCTTTTTCTGATACCCTCTATTTGCTCTCTCTCAAATAACAGGGTTCACTGAAAGAATACTCAATAGAGGACCGTCATGAGATTTTGAGAGGGTGACTTTGTATCAGAGTTTGTGTTACAACATCAAAAAGCGTGGGTCATCATTTGTTTCCTCTTATTTCTCCCCAGATTGCTCATGAATTAATGTGGCTTGGTGAATCTCCCCACTCTGGGAAAGGGTCAGTTTGGTCATATTGACTCCCCCAACATTAAGCTCAAAGTTAGATTATTACAATTCATTCTTCATATGATTGCCTTTGAGACAAGTGGACATTTGAAGGGATAACCCACTACCCCTATTTTGAATGCATGGCACTGGCTACCAGGTCAAATTCAAGGTGTTTATAACACTATAGAAAGTTCTGAATTACTTCACTGTCTGATAGATCACTTTACCCCTCATGTACCTGCTCAGCAATTAATATCAAGCAAGCTGCCCTGTTGGGTTTAATCCACTTGCCAGACATTCATTATGGAACAACCCAAAACAAGGCATTCTCAATACAAGCACCTGTATAAACGCCTTCCCTGTTCAATGTTAGTCTTATTAACTTTTAATATCAATTAAAGAATTTACTTTAATTACTTAAGATGCTGTCATTTAATTTGTTGTTTTTATATCCTGTTTTATGGTTTCAATAGTTGTTAAATGAACATGGTTTTAATGAATCACACAATATCCGTGTGAACTGGGACAATATAGCTCCATTTTACGTTATTCGTATTTCATTACTGGCTTGCTTTTTTTAATTCAGAAGCCCAGAAGAATTCCACAGATGTTTGTCTTATAGTATTTTACAGGGTTTGTCTTGTTGTTTGGCCCTTCTTCCTGCTGAATTCAGTTTAACATGCAGCATTTTCTCTAATGCACTTACAGCAGAAACAGAAACTAAAACCCTAATTATAGTTAGGATTCAGCATTTGACTCCTTTCCACCTCCTGATGTCCCACAAAAATACAGGAAGAATCTAAGTGCAGCTGAATTGCTTAGTGGGGTACGTTTTTGTTCATTCTGTCTGCCTTAAATAATTATGGTAATACTTCAGTTACAAAAAACAGATGCATTATGTGCTTGGAAAAATGTAACATGGCCTTCAGCCAAGGAAACTATTATTTTTACCTGAAGTGGTACATTGTCTTTGTGTTTGTAGATTTCAGTGAGGAGTCACATCCTCCTGACCTCAAAAGCGTGTGTGTGGGCAGATCATTTAAGCACCTGCTAGAACAGAAAATAGCTATCTATTGTTAGCTGGCTTTATCTCCAGGCTGATCAGATATTCCTTGAAAGTCTTGTCTGTGGTGAACAGGAATGCACAAGTTTTTAGAGGCCTACGCTGCAGAAATAAAGGCAGATCTGCTTTCAGATTTCATCTGGTTTTTGACCAGAATATCTGCGGATTTTCTTCATCCATGCAGGTGGCAACATATTCAGGCAGTACATCTTAACATGTATTGGCATGACATTACCCACTATTCTGCAAAGTTTCACAGGATTCTGGATTGAAGGAAATCAAGCCAATACAGTTTACAAAGATCAATGAACCAAAAATTTAAACACGAAACAATTTAGATGAGAGTTAAAATTATGAACTGAAAATTCATGAAAGAAGCCCTCAGAAATATCTTCAAATAATAAATAAGGCAATGCCAAACGTTACTTTTTCTTTTTTTATCTCCCCCCCCACACCCAAAAAAATAAACTTGTTCTCAAAATCCTTGAAGATTTCTTTCTAATTTCTCGTAACTTGTCTGAGCTTAGTTTCTTACTGAAGGTACCATCACAGATTGGATTTGATCATTCTCTAAAGCAGAGGTCTTCAAACTTGGCAACTTTAAGACTTGTGGACTTCAACTCCCAGAATTCTCCAGCCAGCATAGCTGGCTGGAGAATTCTAGGAGTTGAAGCTGGAGAATTCTGGGAGTTGAAGTCCACAAGTCTTAAAGTTGCCAAGTTTGAAGACCTCTGCTCTAAAGGGTCTTTTTCAAACTTGACAATTTTAAGATGTGTGGACTTCAACTCCCAGAATTCTGGTGTCTGGACTGCCTACATGTTCCAATCTCGAAGAGCCCAATGGGAGAGATTGCTTCATAATATTTTCCTTGCAGATTTAATGGAAGAAATGGGATTTAATGGAACAAACTGCTGAAGAGATGATTCTACAGTGAAAGGACAACATTCATAGAGATTCCTTTTTCATCTTATACCTAAATAAATGCAAGAACACCATTTATGAAATTTTACTGACTTGAAATAATTTTTAAAGCCATTTTCCTTCATATACCAAATGAGAACTGATAGAAAAAATGGAAGACAATTTTCTACTTGTAATTAATAAATAATAATCGGAGAGGACAAGAAATTACTCTGTGAAGGATATTTTGTAGTGAAGGAATTACAGGGTAGTCCTTGACTTACAACAGTTCATTTAATGACCGTTCAAGTTACAATGGCACTGAAAAAAGTGTATTATGACCATTTTTCACACTTACAACCAGGGGTGGGTTCTAACTTAACTCGCTGCCGGTTCTCTTCCTCCCACGCCGCATGGGCGCGCACGCATGCGCAGTGCCGAAAAATCCAACACCCCCCCCAAAAAAAGCCAATAACAAGATGGCGATGCATGCGCAATGCCGGAAACTCGGCTTCTGCGCATGCGCAGAAGAAAAAAATCCGAAAAAAATTTCAAAAAAAAAATTCAAAAAAAAATTCAAAAAAATTAAAAAAAAATATGGTGGTGCCCACGGACCGGCACTGACCAAACCGGATCCGTGATGTCACTGTGACATCACCAGCGGGTCGCTACTGGTTCGGGCAAACTGGTCTGAACCAGGAGGAACCCACCTCTGCTTACAACCTTCGGGAGTTGGGCGGCATATAAATTTTATAAAATAAATAAAATAAATAAATAAACCTTTGCAGCATCTCCATGGTCATATAATCAAAATTCAGATGGTTGTCAACTGACTCATATTTATGATGGTTGCAGTGCCCCTGCGTCATTTGATCCCCTTTTGTGACCTTCTTACAAACAAAGTCAATGGGAAGCCAGATTCACTTAACAACTGTGCTACTAACTTAATAACTGCAGTGAAAATCACCTGAAGTTGGAGATCTATTGATGGATGTACTGCTTGCAGTGTAGAAATGCTTATAATACGAGAGCGGTTTTGTTTAATGTTAAGGTGCTGGCCTAAAAACCAGAAGATTGTGAGTCCTAAGCCTCCCTTAGGCATGAACGTTGGCTGGGTGACTTTTCACCCATTAATTCTCTCTCAACACAACCCCACCTCACAAGTGTATTGTTGTGATCTAATTAGGAGGCAGGAGTTTAGACCTGCTGCTGCCTTGAATTATATATTTAAAAAGCAGGAAATAATAATAATAATAATAATAATAATAATAATAATAATAATAATAATAATAA
>QLTV01001146.1:3333573-3367786 GCA_003457575.1 Thermophis baileyi | reverse complement strand
TGCAAGGCACATCATGAGAAAGGTAGGGCTAGATGAATCACAAGTTGGAATTAAGATTGCCAGGAGAAATATCAACAACCTCAGATATGCAGATGATACCACTCTAATGGCAGAAAGTGAAGAGGAACTAAAGAGCCTCTTGATGCAGGTGAAGAAGGAGAGTGCAAAAGTTGTCTTGAAACTCAACATTAAGAAAACTAAGATCATGGCCTCCGGCCCTCTCAATTCCTGGCAAATAGATGGGGAAGAAATGGAGGTAGTGACAGATTTTATTTTCCTGGACTCCAAGATCAACACAGATGGGGACTGCCGCCAAGAAATTAAAAGACACTTGCTCCTGGGGAGGAAAGCTATGGTAAACCTAGACAGCATATTAAAAAGCAGAGACATCTCTCTGCCAACAAAAGTGCGTATAGTCAAGGCTATGGTTTTCCCAGTTGCAACGTATGGCTGTGAAAGTTGGACCATAAGGAAGGCTGAGCGCCAAAGAATTGAGGCCTTTGAACTATGGTGCTGGAGAAGACTCCTATGAGTCCCTTGGACTGCAAGGCGATCAAACCGGTCAGTCCTAGAGGAGATCAACCCTGACTGCTCTTTAGAAGGCCAGATCCTGAAGATGAAACTCAAATACTTTGGCCACCTAATGAGAAGGAAGGACTCACTGGAGAAGAGCTGGGAACGATTGAGGGCAAAAGAAGAAGGGGACGACAGAGAATGAGGTGGCTGGATGGAGTCACTGAAGCAGTCGGCGTGAGCTTAAATGGACACTGGGGAATGGTAGAGGACAGAAAGGCCTGTAGGAACGTTGTCCATGGGGTCTCGATGGATCGGACACGACTTTGCGAGTAACAACTACTACTTTTTTCAACATTTTTTTCCAAATTCAAATTTAAATAAATTCAAACAATATCATATGCACCTATTTTCATATAATAATGTTACATAGTGATTAGTCTTAAGTACTGCAATAATTGGCACAGGGCTTACCACATTGTCACACTTGATTAAATTAGAGAACACTGCTGACACACCTTAAGTAAGCTAAAGCAATGCGCATTAGGGTTGTACAAAACACTAATGAAAGGACCCTCTGCAAAATATGTAAGAATGAACAAAGACCCTCCTCCTCAAAGCAAGGGGCAACATGGTGTCCAGAAGACTCAATGCAGCTGCTGTGAACATTTTCCCAGGTGCCAACCCAGGTGCATGGTTCCACAGGTGTTTTCCCTTATCAGCTGTCCTAGCAGAAGTATTGTTCATGCATGTACATGCAGAGGCAATATAGGAGAGAGAGAGAGAGAGAGAGAGAGAGAGAGAGAGACTTGGGCTCCAAGATTTTCTAATGATCTCCTAAGCTAGTATTAACCAGGCCCAACCTTGCTGGTTTTTTTCTAAAATCAACATAGGGAGCCTAAGTGCCTTAGTATAGTAATATGCATTTTAATGTCCACTTTTTATTGATTATGAAAGCTCTAATTAAGAGACTAAAACTAATGCACTCTATTACTACAAGAATGTAATGAATCGGAGCCATGAATCATACATATCATTCGGACCGGTTCTTAGAACCGGTAGCGGCGGCAGCGGGAGGCTCCGCCCACCCACCGGGGCCACTTCTGCGCATGCGCAAAAGTGTTGCGCGCGAACGCACGAGCACGCGCACGAACCGGTAGTAAAGGGTTTTAGAACCCACTACTGATACATATGCCATGTTTGCTGGAAGAGTTCCATCATCTTTCCCATGGAAATACTCTTATTAAATTGGGTTAACAATATTCCTACTTTGTTTCCATTTCTGCTATCATTATAAAGTGTTAATTTCTAAGGCCAGTCATGGTTTTATTCTCATACTGCATTCTTTACAGAAAAAAACAATTAAAGGATAAAGAGAAGTTATCTTTAGAATAACAAATATTAACAAACAGGCACTAGGGGGCTCTCTTGCATTGTGAAAATAACATTTTGTGCCAAAGTCCAAGGAGCAAGATTTTTGTTATTGTCTGCCTGCCTGCATTTGGGTTTATGCTTTCAGGAAGAATGGCCATATTTTTGCCTTGAACTTGTCCTTCAGAAGCCCACCAACAATGCAAAAAAAAATCCATCTGCTGAACCATATAAATAGTTCAAACATGGCATTCTAATTATTTTGACACAAAATCCTATATAAGCATTGTGTTATATAATGCCCTGTGCAGATTTAAACTTGAAATATTTGCTTCTCAAGCACCCAGTTTTATGACAGATGAAAATCCCTTCAATAATGTTCTACCATTTCCATGATTGAGATACCAAATTAGCTGTCCAGTGCCAAACTGATCTTACTTTTTAATTTTTAGTTGCTAAGCTGCAGAAAATTTGTGGAGGTTGACCAGATGGCGAAAAGCCTGGCTGGTTTCAGTACTCTTCTTTGCAAATCAAGAAGCAGAAAACATTTTCTCCTCTCTGAACATGCAGCATTCAGATACACTGATTTTTATACCACTTATTTGGTTTAAATACCTCATGCTGAATTAGAGTTTATTTAACCATGGTTTACTGAAGAAATTGCAATTTATCCTAAACTAAAAACCATGGGATGCATTTGAAAACAATTTATTGTTATTATTTGGTTATAAAATGCAATCATTTATTTCAGTGGTTCTCAACCTTCCTAATGCCGCGACCCCCGCCCTAAGGCAGTGGGTCTCAACCTTCCTAATGCCGCGACCCCGCCCCGCCACCGCGACCCCCTTCCTGCCCCTTCCTCACGCACGATGAGGTGACAAAGGAGGCGTGGCAGGCTAGCGCGTGCTTAGGCGACCCCGGTTAAAGGGTCGTTCAATAGCAATAGCAATAGCACTTAGACTTATATACCGCTTCATAGTGCTTTACAGCCCTCTCTAAGCGGTTTACAGAGTCAGCATATTGCCCCCAACAATCTGGGTCCTCATTTTACCCACCTCAGAAGGATGGAAGGCTGAGTCAACCTTGAGCCGGTGAGATTTGAACCGCCGAACTGCAGCTAGCAGTCAGCTGAAGTAGCCTGCAGTACTGCACTCTAACCACTGCGCCACCTCGGCTCGCGACCCACAGGTTGAGAACCACTGATTTATTTGAAAAGCCCAGATCATTGACAATTGTACATTTTTATTTTTCCTCATGCACATGGTCAGATAAGCATTGTTTGTCATTTGGTGGCTTACATCTATTGGGTACTTAGAAGTTGATGAAGATTACTTGATCCCTCTTATCTCTATAAGGTGAGTTATGTCTCATGCTGAATTACAGTTTATTTTAACAATGGTTTACTGAAGAAATTGCGATTTATTCTAAACTAAAAGCCATGATTGGGTCCACCCAATAACTTAACCAAAATCAAAAAGGCTGTATTATGGTTAGCATGGATGCTTGACTCTGTGACTCGGTTCATACAGTTCATTAAGAAAAACTATGTTTTGCTTTTCTGAGGCTTAACATGTTCTGTGAATGCAACCATTTGACTTTTTATAATGATGGTTAATGTTAGGCAATAATTAAGGTGATGGAACTGAGTTTGAGGAGGATATAGAGTGCAGAGAAAGAACAATCCTTACTAACTTACCTCTAACTTACCTCGCTGTAACTTACCTCGCTGCTGGTTCGCTTCCTCTCGTGCCGCATGGCTGCGCCTCGTGGGCACACGCATGCATGCGCAGTGCCGAAAAATAAAAATAAAAAAACTCCAAAAAAGCCAAAAATAAGATGGCGATGCATGCGCAGTGCCAGAAACTCAGCTTCTGCACATGCGCAGAAGGAAAAAAAAATAACAAAAATTCCAAAAAAACATGGCGGCGCCCACAGACGGGCACTGACCGAACCGGCTCTGTGACGTCACGGTGATGTCACCAGCAGGTCGCTACTGGTTCAGGCGAACCAGTCCGAACCGGGAGAAACCCACCTCTGATCTTTACTCCCTTCCAGTAATTGAATGAGACCTTTTGGTAAACTCTCAGCATGTTGCAGATACTCTGTTGCAGATCTACTGATTCCTTATATGGAAAGTAAATCATGGGCCAGCTAGAATCTCTGGAATGTCTTATTGTTCAGTCATGGGATGCATTCGGAGAACAATTTATTGATATAAATAAAGGTCCCTTCCAACTCTGTTAATACATTGATATAGGGCCTGTATTAGGAACTGGTCTTGTTGGCATCTATTAAATAGGGGTCAACTTCCAGAGCCTTTGATCTCATCCAGCAATTTCTGCTGCTGTTGTTCACTTCTTCTGTTCAAGGGAAGGAGCAGTGACCTGAGCAGGACTGCCAAAGCAACAGGCCACAGAGAGCCCTATTCTACCCAGAGGTGGGTTCTTACCAGTTCTATCCGGTTCTTTAGAACTGTTAGTAACTCGGTGATGATGTCACGGAGCCGGTTCTGTCGGTGTCTCCGTGGCCGCCGCCATCTTGGATTTTGCTTCTGCGCATGCGCAGAAGCTAATTTTTGCTTCTGCGCATGCGCAGAAGCTATTTTTTGATTGCTGCGGTTGCGCGCGCACGGCGCGACCCTGAGCAAACTGGCAGCAACAGGATCCACAACCCACCCCGATTCTACCCCTTTACATAGGGGCAAACTCTTGAATGCAGTGGGAATAATTTTCCTGCTAGTTTCTGCTACGTCCCCTCAGGACGAGCAAGCCTGCCTAGGAACCTCCCTGATAGGCTATGACGCGAGCTGCCTGAGAGCGGGAGTTTAGAGCATTCCCATTGGCTGGCGCGTCTGACAGCCGGCTATAAAAGAGCTGTCAGACGCGACCGGCTTTTCGCTGGCTGTACGGAGCTGTTCTTCTGTTGTAGTTGCTGTTAATCTGGTAGCCTTAATAAAGGCTTGTTCCGATTCACGTCCTGGCTCGCTTCAGTACTTTCCGCTCACGTTAAGGATTCAACACTGGCGACGAAGGTGGGATCCTGAGGCACAGGGGAACGGAACCTTCAAACTGAGCTAAGAGTCACTTGGAGCTGCCAGTCATGAAGGCGATCGCCTCAGCAAGTCCTTTTCAGGATGGCCAGCAACAGCAACAACCCGACCTCTTTTGAGGCATACAGCCCAGCCACAGAGAAATGGGACGCATACCTGGAGAGGTTCGAATGTTTCCTCCAGGCAAACGACCTAACTGAGCTTTCCAGTGCTCGGAAAAGAGCCTATTTCCTGAACGCTTGTGGCCACCAGATGTTCTCCACCGCACGGGCCCTAGTCGCCCCTCAGCTAGTTTATACGGTGCCGTGGGATGACCCACACCATCACGTATCGCCCGGCGTTTCGCTTTTAGGCAGTGAGTTCAAAAGGAGGGTGAGCCTATTAACCACTACATGGCCTCCCTCCGAGATGCGGCTCTGGACTGCGAGTTTCCTGACCTAGATGACTCCCTTCTCGAGCAACTTGTGTGCGGCGTGCGAGACATTCGCCTACAACGCCGCCTGCTAGCCCGCTCCGAATTGACCCTCAAAGTTGCCATCGACGAAGCCAGAGCCGCGGAGATGTCAAATAATTCCACCGCTGAAATCCAACAGTTCCAGCCCACTACGACTTCTGCCAGCCGTTATGCAGCTGTCCACAACGACGACGCTGACCCTGTGGAGGCCGGGGACACCGAGGACGACGTTAGCCGCCTTCGGTCCACCCCTCAGAAGAAGTGGCTCCCGCCGCGAAAACCTGCCTTGCCGCCTTGCCTCGGGTGCGGGGAGGCGCATCCCCGCGCCTCTTGCCGTTTCAAAACGGCTACCTGCCGACGGTGTGGCAAACTGGGCCATCTGGCTAGGGTCTGCCGCGCCAGCCTGCAAGCCTCCTCCCCCCAGCCGGGGTCCCGCCGCCCTTCACACAATCAACCCAAGCCGAGAGACGCCTGTTTCGCGGTTCTCAGAGACTTTGACACCGCGGAGGAGGATGTCTGCCTGGCCTCCGGGGGGAGTAAGAAGAAAATCCACCTGTCTGTAAAGATTGAAGGCTCCCCTTGTAGCATGGACGTGGACACCGGCTCCTCCAGGAGCATAGTCTCCTGGGGCACCCTTAAGCAGTTGGTACCCTCTCTCTCCCAGGCCTCTTTGACTCCCTGCAGCATTAGGCTCAGGGACTATCAGGGAAATAACATTCCCATCCTGGGGCAGGGCCAGTTCCTTGTGGAGAAGGGAACATTCACGGGCCGCCTTCCCCTGATTGTCGTCTCAGGGTCCCTCCCTTCGCTCCTTGGCCTGGACTGGTTTTCTTCCCTAGGCCTTGGCATCTCTGGCATCCATTCTATAACGAGTGATGACTTCAGTGACCTGGCCATCGGGTTTGCTGAAGTTTTCAAGGAAACCTTGGGTAAATATGTGGGCACCCCCATCTCCCTCAACTTAGACCCCCAGGTGGCTCCCATCTGCCTAAAACCCAGGCGCATTCCATTTGCCCTACGCCCTAAGGTAGACGCTGAGCTGGATAAGTTAATTGCTCAGGGCGTCTTGGAGCCCACTGACCATGCGAAGTGGGAGACCCCAATCATTGTTCCCATTAGGCCAGATGGCTCTATTCGCCTATGTGCCGACTATAAATGTTCTCTGAATAAGGCACTGCAGGCGCATCCTTACCCTGTCCCTGTCGTCCAACACCTGCTCCATTCCTTGGGCCGGGGCTCCATCTTCGCCAAACTGGACATGGCACAGGCATACCAGCAGCTCCCGGTGGATGAGGCCACTGCAGAGGCTCAGACTATTGTCACCCACCGGGGGGCTTTTAAGTGCCGCCGCCTCCAGTTTGGCATTAGTGTTGCCCCCGGCCTCTTCCAGAATCTTATGGAAAGGCTGCTCTCAGGGTTGCCCGGGGTCATCCCATACTTCGACGACATCTTGATTTCTGCTTCTAGCAAGCAGGAACTGCTCTCCAGGGTTAGGGGTGTCCTCCTGCGATTTAGGCAGGCCGGCCTCAAATTGAAGAGGAGTAAATGCAAATTGGGGGTTCCCTCTGTAGAGTTCCTAGGCTACTTGGTCAATTCTGCTGGTATTCACCCAACTCCTTCTAAGGTGGCAGCCATCAAGGAGGCCCCGCCCCCGGCCAACAAGGCCGAATTACAGGCCTTCCTGGGCCTTCTGAATTTTTACTGCGTGTTCCTCCCCCACAAGGCCACTATTGCTGAGCCTCTTCACAGGCTCCTGGATTCTAGACACCCTTGGCAGTGGGGCGAGTGGGAACAGGCTGCTTTTGAGGCTGTTAAGCGTCTTCTAACATCCGACGCTGTGCTTGTCCAGTACAGCCACAAGCTGCCCCTCACCCTGGCCGCTGATGCCTCCCCCTATGGCATTGGGGCCATCCTCAGCCATAGACTGCCCAATGGCACGGAGGCCCCCATCGCTTATTTCTCCCGCACCCTCTCTTCCACCGAAAGAAATTATAGCCACACTGATAAGGAAGCCCTGGCCTTGGTGGCGGCTGTCAAGAAGTTTCATGATTATGTGTATGGCTGTCCTTTTGAATTAATCACTGATCACAAACCCCTTCTGGGCCTTTTGGCTGGGGACCGTCAAACACCCCTGATCATGTCCCCTCGCCTATCTAGATGGACTGAGTTCCTGGCCGCTTACTCCTACACATTGCTTTACCGCCCTGGCAAGTTCCATTCTAACGCTGATGGCCTCAGTCGCTGCCCCCTCCCCCTGGCCATACTTGACCCTGCTCCAGCTTCTGAGGTCCTCCTCATCGAGGAATTGGGTCCTCCACTCTCTGCTAATGACATTGCCTCCCACTCTGCCAGGGATCCCATTCTGCGCCAGGTCCTGGACTGGGTGAGGAGGGGCTGGCCCCTGGGCAGGGTCGATCCAGTTTTCAGCCCTTACAAATCTCGGCAGCTCAAGTTGTCGGTACAGAGGGGCTGCCTCCTGTGGGGCAGCAGGTTGGTAGTTCCCCCACCACTATATAAACCTGTCCTTGCACGGCTCCATGATTGCCACCCGGGCATAGTTAGAATGAAAGCTCTGGGGAGGAGTTACGTTTGGTGGCCTGGTATGGACTGGGCCATCGAAGAATGGGTGGCAGGATGCCAGGCATGCCAATGCTATCGACCAGCTGCCCCAGCGGCCCATCCTAGGCCTTGGGAAACCCCTAGTGCCCCCTGGTCCCGGGTCCACCTGGACTTTGCAGGGCCCTTTCTTGGCCGTCAATTCCTAGTATTGGTTGATGCATACTCAGGGTGGGTTGAACTTGAACTCATGACCTCCACCACGTCTGAGGCCGTGATCAGGGTGCTGAGGAAGTTTTTCGCCACCCACGGGCTGCCCGATGTCCTGGTCTCGGACAACGGGCCGCAGCTGACGTCCACCCAGTTCCAGATGTTCCTGGCATCTCATGGCATCCGCCAGGCCCTGGTTGCCCCTTGGCATCTCGCCAGCAATGGCAGAGCTGAACGCACCGTGCGGTCAGCCAAGGAAGCCCTTAAGCGTTTGGACTCGGCCGACTGGCAGGACAGGGTCTCGCAGTATCTCCTGGCACAACAGTCCACCCCGTGCCCAGCCACCAATCGCAGCCCAGCCGAGTTGCTACTGGGGCGCCGCCTCCGCACCGACCTCGACCGCTTGCACCCTCTCTACTCGCCTGACACCCCCACTGACTCGTCCAGCTGGCCCAGGGGGTTTAAAGAGGGCGACGCGGTCTACGCTCAGAACTTTGGGGGGGAACCTCGCTGGTTACCAGGCACAATTGTCCAAGTAACCGCCTGTCACCCCCACTGACTCGTCCAGCTGGCCCAGGGGGTTTAAAGAGGGCGACGCGGTCTACGCTCAGAACTTTGGGGGGGAACCTCGCTGGTTACCAGGCACAATTGTCCAAGTAACCGGCCCCTGTTCCTACAGGGTAGAGATGACTGACGGCCGAACCTGGCGCCGGCACCTCGACCAGCTACGTGGGCGACTCACACTCAATGTCGACCCACCACCTAGTTCCTTGGTGCCAGCCGCAACTCCGTGTTCCCAGCCCGACGCCGACGACCACGCCTCCCAGTCCGGCACTTCCGTGGCTGACTTACCGGTATGCCTGTCCGCCTCCGATGACTACTGCACGCCTCTCCTGCGTCCAGAAGCCTCGCCAGTCTTGCTGCCTGCCGACCAGCTGCTCCCGCCTTCGCCTCCTCCAGTTGTTCCCGAACTCCAGCGCTCGACACGGCCACGCAGGCGCCCCACCTATCTGAACGACTACGCGTGCGCCATCCGAGAGGGGAGGGGTGCTACGTCCCCTCAGGACGAGCAAGCCTGCCTAGGAACCTCCCTGATAGGCTATGACGCGAGCTGCCTGAGAGTGGGAGTTTAGAGCATTCCCATTGGCTGGCGCGTCTGACAGCCGGCTATAAAAGAGCTGTCAGACGCGACCGGCTTTTCGCTGGCTGTACGGAGCTGTTCTTCTGTTGTAGTTGCTGTTAATCTGGTAGCCTTAATAAAGGCTTGTTCCGATTCACGTCCTGGCTCGCCTCAGTACTTTCCCCTCGCGTTAAGGATTCAACAATTTCTTTCAGGTAACTCAAGAAAAAAAGCAGGGGAAATGCAAAACCTAATAAAACATGCACTGTCAACTTGGCTGGCCCTTTTCCTAGGAAAGATTGAGAAGTAATTGAGAGGAACAGAAGAAGTAAAAGAATAACTGCATGTATGGAGCAGAATGGCTGCATTGTTGCTATCTGATCCTGGTATTTCCCAAACCTATCAAATATATTTATAATATGGTAGCATATTGCGTGTTGGCCATTTTATTACTTTGGGTATACTGTGGTTTTAATTATTATTTTTATCTGTGGCTTTCTTCCTATTTTTGTTTCATTTACTCTATTTATATAAAAAGTGAACTTTAGGATACTGTTATGTGAGATCAATACTATTTATTTTTTAAATATAAAACAACATATGAGATTAGAATTGTGCAATATTCTTTCTTTCTCCCTTTATATACAAAAGAGAACTATTAATAGTTAGGACCTGAAACTTGGTAAGAATGTTCATTGCTATGTAGATGACAACAAAATGCTGGGAAACAGAATGCAGTCTAATGGCTGAATACTTTCCACATTCCCCTTCCCAAGACATGGATGATAACAAAAGTGTTAGACAAAATCCAGCTCTGCCTTCTATGATAGTATCCAAATTCTGGACACAAAATGCTACAAGGAAATTAAGAGCACTTTATTGCTTCATGTTGGCTTGTTTAAGTTCTTGGCTTATCCTGATTCCAAATAATGTTTCTTAAAATTTAACATTTATGTGATTTCAAAATTTGTATCTACACTGGAATACAACTTTCAGTTTTGTAAGAGTATTGGCCCCTATGCAGTGGTTACAATGGTATGGCTTCAAAACAACTTCTTCATCCATGGGCTAAAACATTCTAATTGCTGTCCTAGATACGTTATGTTGGAGGTGTATTTATAGAATAGAGTATACATCTGGGGTAGAATTCAAAAGGTTTTACAACAATAGATTCTCTTTATACAGTTACAAGAGACCAGAGGCTTTCTGCCTTTGAACAATTGTTTGGTTTTCTTCAAAAACGTCATTATTAAATGTGACTCTCAAGGCTTTGGAAATTAAAACTGAAGACAACACTCATACTTTTGCAGTATCAGAGGCAATGTTTGCTACACTAAATTTTTCCTTCCCACTGAGATTCATTTTCTTTTATCTTATTCTGAATGACAGGTTTTGAAATTAATGCCAACAGTCTGGTATTCTTTGATCATTTATCAGAGAAATCATGTCATAAAAATTAGCTCAATATTAGAAGAATGGAACATCAAAAACTGTTTATAATTTCAGTGAAATACAACAAAAGTGAACAATGTTCAGTGCCAAGGACACCTCTTGGCACAAAAGCATCACAAGATAAGTTATCCACAGCAAATCTGTATAACACTGAGATGTAACTGACAAAATTCATATAATATCTTCACAAGCCATACATGGTTGCTGTTTGGCTGGCATTTGCATTTCACACTGCAACCAGACACAATGATTTGGATGCACATAGTCACTTTTCAGCTCATTAGCAGTTAAAATGTTCTTTGCTACATCAAGATAGAAGTCATTTGTATATTGCAGAAAGGAAAAAGCTTGTTTGAGAATCTTGAGGGTTATGGCAGAAGGAACATGATGTTGCTAGACCATATCCGAAGAACTGACCTTTATTTTTGTTATGCATCTTTGGCTGTGACATTTTATTTTCATTGGGAAGAAACATTTGGCAGCTTTAGAACAGCAGCAAATTCCACCTTGTTAGATAAGTTCCAGGCAATTAATTAATCACACAGTCAATATTATAATTCTAAAAACATTCCTGACCATGAAACATCCCCTTTCATCTCCAAGTTGCTTTTGTATTATATAATTGACAAATGTAACAAAGTCATTTATGTGATCTGTTTTTGGCTTTTATGAGTAATGAAGCACTCCACTGCAGCACTTCTACTTTTATCTCCACAAAATCACGAGAACTTGAAATTGTTTGATTGAAATTAAAGTTGCGACATTCTGTTTCAGGAGTGTTGTGAGGTCATAGCTGCAAAAGTTTCTTGATGCACTTTGCTGTCTAACCATGGGATGAGAACTGCCACCCAGGATAATGGTTAGATATAGATTTTAGAATATTGTTGGCTTCTAAGTTCATAGGTTTCATGCCCATTGATTCTCAGGGGCTCTTTTTCATCTGCTGTATCAATATCTTTCATCTGTGGATAATAAGCAGAAGATGCTTTGCATTCATAATGTCTGTCAATGGATTTTAAGTGCATCAACATGTGAAGAGCATAAGCTAAAACAAGAAGCAGTATCAGAGACATCACTAGACCCATTAGAATGGCTGGTGGGAAGAGGGAAGCACAATCTTTTGCATAAGCAAACTCTCCGTCTTCAATGTTAAATCCTTGAATCTGTGAAGAAAATCAAATAGTCTAAATTAAGACAACCTCCCCTTTCAATCCAAGGGCATGCTATTCTTTGATCACTATTGGTGATCAAAATTATTTTCACCAGTATCAGTTGCTGAAATAGAAATCTATTTCTGTGGAGCTTCTTGTGTGTCATCAAGGAATTTTAAAATAAACTAGGATAGAAATCTGATATATAAATATATGTGTGAGATTGCAGAAGTTAAGCCTTGACTGACTTCCCAAATGAGCTGGGATACAGTACTACTAACATCTGAAGGGAATTTGGCTAAATAAGGTTTAGCCAAGACACTACCAAAGATTGTAATTCCAGGGTCAAGAAGATAAACTCAATAGCTTATTAAAACAGAGACTCTGCAATGCACATAAAAACTGTCTGAGCTTCAGTCACACTGTCATGGCTGCCAAACTGATTCTTTCAATCACAGCCTGCAGACATCCCTGCTGTGGAAACAGTTAAGCTGTTTTTCTCCTTGACAGGCTTGTTTACTTCTCTTTGCAAATTTCAGCAACTTCCTCAAGTGTCACCTTGACACAAATTGAAACCACCCCCCCCCCCAAACTACATAAACCAAATCAGTGAGATGAAAGTTCAAACTAGATATCCTGGTAAGTGCCTTTGCCATTTCATCTTATCACAACATCTAGTTGGGAAAATAGTAAACAACCAGTAATGTTCAGCTCATGTAATTGATTAATATAGTCTATTACCTTACTACAATAAGAAAAATATAACTTCAATATGGCAGTACCAGAATTTTCAGGAGGAAGCATATTTATAACCCTGTATACCAGTGATGGCAAACCTTTTTTTCCTCGGGTGCCGAAAGCGCACGCACGTGCGCTATCGCACGCACACGCGTGTCCACACCCATAATTCAATGCCCCCCTGCACCCCATCCCCCTGCGCATGCTTGCACAACCCTCCCACGCTGCCCCGCCGCACATGCATGTGCGCACAACCCCCCCCCACTCCCCCGTTTCCTGACTTCTGGTGGGCCCGGTAGGCACGTTTTTCACCCTCCCCAGGCTCCAGAGGCTTTCTTGGAGCCTGGGGAGGGCAAAAATGGCCTCCCCCGCCCTCCCGGAGGCCCTCCAGAGGCCAAAAACACCCTCCCAGAGCCCTCCGTGTGAGCTGAAAATCAGCTGGCTGGTGCACACATGCGTGCTGGAGCTGAGCTAGGACAATGGCTCGCGTGCCGGCAGATATGGCTCCACGTGCCACCTGTGGCATGCGTGCCATAGGTTCGCCATCACGGCTGTATACTCTAAGACTAATATGCATTTCTATGAATACTTAGCCCAGAGTAAGTACAGTTACTTTTAATGAAATGCTTTTATATTATAATTCAAACTTCATTATGTCCTAGATCATCTCATGTTCTTTCTCCCTAATTTACATTTAGGATACAGGCTATCATTCTTTTTGGGAAGTTTATTGATATTTTTATCAATCGTCTCGTATATAAAATCTCAAAAGTTCACACGTGCAAGTCTTGAAAGAGGGCAATAGTTAGGCCCCCAACAGTGTGGCAGTTAATACCTAATAACTGGAGACATTTATTGCACACAGTGAGAGAGACTTCTGAATAATTCTTAGATTTCCATTGCAAGTCTATAAGAACAAGGCGACTGCCTTTTTCTTATTCAAAGTTTACTTCTTTACCTGTATCTGAAAATCACATAATCTACATCAGGGGTGTTAAACGCACGTTGTCACGGCGACATCACGTGACGTATCGGGACTTTTTTCCCTTCGCTAAACCAGGCGTGGCCAGCGAGTGACGCATCCGGCCCGCGGGCCGGGAGTTTGACAGCCCTGATCAACATTGAAAGGTTCTTTAAGCTTCCTTACTCCACAGATCTAGCCTTCTAAGTATTTGTTTAAAGGCCTCTGGTTGGCTTTCCCACACATTACCTGAAAGTCAATAAAAGTAACTTCCCAGTGCTTGGCTGCATCGTTTGCAGAACTGGGTGTTAATAGTGCATCATATCTCTGCAAGTTGCTGACATGTTCACAGTGATAAGAATAGATTGCTGGTGCATGTATTCGTGTTGCGTTGAATGTTGCTTGTACAGATTGATTGTAAATAAGCTGGATTCTGTGTAAGGTAAACCAATTTTGAATGGAGAGCTTGTAGTAATTGTTTGTCAGAATGAATCTGCCAGGGGAAATCAGAAAAATAATTGCAGTAAATCTTGCCACCTTTTGTTTATATTTGTGAATAAATCTCATAAAGTTATACCAACTTCATATTATTATTGCATGGGATTTCCTAGTTGATCCAGAATGTATGCCTTTCAATTCTTCATTTTCACTGTTAAACACTAAAAATACTCTAAACTGCCAGAAAATCAAGATAATGGAAAAGAAGGGAGGAGTAGGTTGATGCTGTTTGCAAATATTCCTTTTAAAACTTATCATAAATATATTCCTAGATAAATAATACAACAGCCTTGACATTTTGTGTGTCTGGTTCTTTAAAAGCACTGTCTAAATTAAAGGCTAGAAAAATAAGAGGATAAATCTTACTGGATGTTCATGTAGTGCACTAATTTACATATATTAATATATAAAACACATATATCACCTTTGTAAGCAAAATTTCCTAGAGCAATTTGGAATTTTGAAAACTCATATGTACATATTTTAAACTGAAAGCCCAGCATAGCATACATAATATTGCAAAATAAGGAAACAGAACTACCAAACATCATAAAAATACATTTTCATTAAAACATTAAGACAGCAGAAATCAGATTAAATAAAAGCATAGTGCAGGATAATAAAGTATTTGCTCCTAATAAGTGGTCTCTATACAATGCACAAAAGTGAGATACGCTAACTATATTTGCAATTAGTCTCTTAAATTTTGATAACATCCAACTGTGCCTATGGATATTATCTTCCAAAGTTAAGGTTAAGTCCTGATAATCTCAATTGAGGAATAGATATTTTTACTGAAATGAATGGGTCTTTAATTCTGACAGATTCTTGCCTCTGTTGTATTGTAAAAGAAATTGTATTCATTGCAACAGTGGCATGTTTTCACGTTTTCACATTATCATAATGGAGATAGGCTAACAGTATAGTTTTAATGTAATAATGCTGTGGAGATAATATTTGAAAACATACCTGATAACAAATCCTTTCAAATTGTCAATGTCACCAAAATTAAGTGAAAGCCTAGATGGAAAAGGACAATTAAATCAAGAACTATTCAGAGGTGGAAGAGAAAGAAGAGAAGAAGAGAATGTAGTTAAATTTAAATTCATCAGAGTTATTTAAGATGGTTGCATGGTACCATCGCAACACACAAAAGGGGCCTTGATACCTCTTGCAGACATCGCGCATCCAAATCATAACCTGGTGCAAAAAAATGTGGCCCTATAATGTACCAGAGTGGCACTTTGCTTGTGTCGAGCTCCTATAGTACAATAAATGTTTGAATAAAAGCCAGCAACTGTATCCAAGGGTGCTTATTTAGGGATTCCCAGGACCTCAGGATAACATCAGTGAGGGTATCTAGTAATAGCTATAATCCATTCATAGTAAAATTGAATTACAGCTATATTTCATGGTTACAGTTCATGAACAGACAACAATTAGGCTTAAAATAAACTGCATTTGTCACAGACACAGGATATTATGATACCTTGAAGATTATCAAATTAATTTTAGCATAAGTTTCTACCGTGTTTCCCTGAAAATAAGGCCCTGTCTTATATTTTTTTGAACCCTGAAATAAGCGCTTGGCCTTATTGCCATGCACTCAAAAGCCCGATTGGGCTTATTATCAGGAGATGTCTTATTTTGGGGGAAACAGGGTATAAATATATCTTGCTACATGGTCTAGTGTTTAGATTCTATACATCACAAAACCTTTTCTTCTCAATCTATCTCACAATCTATTTCTTTCTTTCTTGGGTTATATGAAAGTTAAAACATGGACAACCTGGCATATTTACCTCTTTGACAAACATAGGATGGCAAGCATTCATCAATTTTATTGCTCCAGCAAGTAGAATATTTGGGAACATTCAAAGTCATTAAATTAGTTCAGTGCTCGACATTTCACTGCCACAAGGACACTGCATTGTTGATTTTAAAAAAAAACATTTAATTTTATTTCAGACCTAGGAAATCTCCACAGTAGGGTACAATTTTACATTGCACTGAAGGTTTTTGTTTTTTTCAAAAGGCAACTGGACTTTCTTGGTTTTTTGTTTGAAAACATTTCACTTCTCGTCCAAGAAGCTTCTTCAGTTCTTCGGATAGAGCTGAAGAAGCTTCTTGGATGTGAAATGAAACATTTTCAAAGAAAAAAATCAAGGAAGTCCAATTGCCTTTTGGAAAAAACACCTTTGGGACAAGTACAACCTGGATGATTGAGAATCTCCATAAATCTTACATTGCATTTTCTTCACTGCAATTTGAATCAGCAACATCCACCGATGCGTGAACACCAAATGTTTTGTCTGTTAGATCCAGCTGAGTGTGGTTCTGAAACTTAATCATGATCCTTCTGGCCCAGAATAGAATGCAGGGGCTTCCATTAATGGTGACATTCAGTGGACTGTAGTGGCTGTGAATCATAGATTCTTTCTCCAAATTCTCTTTAGTGCTTACATTGTAATTGCCAATCTGCATGCAACCAAGTAAGAAATAACAATTAGTGTTCTCCCTTTAACATACTACTAATGCTTAATTTTGAATTACTAGATACCAGAGCAACATAAATTCAATTCCATAAATGACTTGCTGTCAAGGCTAATCCAAAATGCTGTGCTTTGAGATGGAGTCCATCTAAAATCAGAACTAGAACATTACACTAAAATCTCAATTCTGACTATAATAATAAGAAAGTAAAAAACTAGCAATATCCTGCTTCAGGGTGGCTATCATAATTCTGTCTAACAGGAAGACAAGCTCTGCTTATAAAACACCATAAGAAATTATAATTACTGTTCATCCCCAATACATAAGTAAAAAGCAGTGTTTCTAAAAATATGGATAGCTTTTGTAATAAATGTCTAATCATTAGTGGAGACAAAGCTCATTGAACAGTTTTTAAAAAAATATATCATTTAAATTACTATTGTTAGAGTGAAATGGCATAAGTGCTATTAGTGAAACACTGCATTAGTGAAACACTATACAATTATTGTGCTAAAATATAAATATCTCCATATGAATTGCTTGAGATATGAACTCTTATTTTTATCCATCTAGATACAAGAAGTTATATTGATTTATGGTAATAATAGTGGAAAGATTTATACAGCTGCTTATCAGCAGGAATTTTATTACATGTCAGCTAATTCAGACTTTGAATTTGTGGATATTTTTCATCAAAATATAAACAAAATTACATCTTTGTAACATTACGTAGGGTGCCAATTTTAAAAATGAGATTTTGGAAATTTCAGGAGATAGCAGAAATGTAAAAGAGAAATCCCATCTCAAGAGGCTCAGACATGAAAGAAATGAAGGAAAACACAAATGTGGTCTGTCAATGAAACCTAAATTCTGTCAATCTAGAAAATTGGCAGAGACCATCAAAGTCCTGTAAAATCAAATTTGAAGTACCAACCAGGAGCCAAGAAATTCAACTCTTTCAAGTTGACTTTTAAAAGACAGTAGAAAGACTCTTTTTTGTTACACCTTCCTTTCTCATATATATGTATATATATTATATGTTAATATATGTTTAACATATATTTATATTTGTTTATATATTAATATATGCTTAAATTTTAGCCCAGCATATTTGGCCTAGCTACTGAGAAAAGTCAGAGGATGTGCCATATTATTGTTGTTGAGTTCACACAATTTTGTTCCATACAGATTAAACCAGCACAGGAAGAGAATTTCTCTCGAATAAATTGGATTGTGGTAGCACACTGAGCAGGAATATAGGAGGATTTAGAAGGGCAGTTGGTAAATGGAGGATCTAGAACCATCCTGCTGGCACAACTGTACCAAAGAGTCCTGTGCACACTTGTGCCAGCAGACAACAGATGTCATTACAACATAGCAGAAAATAACACAGAGACATGGGGGGGGGATTATTTGATAAGTACAGGCATTCCTCAACTTACAACAGCTTGTTTAGTGATCATTTGAAGTTACAACAGCACTGGAAAAAATGACTTATGGCCATTTTTCACACTTACAACTGTTGCAGCATCCCCATAGTCATGTGATCAAAATTCAGAAACTTGGCAATATTTATGACAGTTGCAGTGCCCTGGAGTTATGTGATCCTCTTTTGCAATCGTCTGACAAGCAGTCAGTGGAGAAGCCAGATTCATTTAACAACAGTGTTACTAACTTAACAACTGCAGTGATTCACTTAACAACTATAGCAAGAAAGGCCATAAAATGGGGCAAAATCCACTTAATAAATGTCTCGCTTAGCAACAGAAATTTTGGGCTCAGTTGTGGCCCTAAGACGAAGACAACCTGTAGCTACTAAGAAAAAAAAATGTAATAGAATTCTAGAATACTTTCTGGGAAAAATTGAGAACTACTGATATTCAGAATAGAACAACATTTACAAATATATAAAATATATACCAGATATTCCTAAGTACCAATAATTGTGTCATCCAGAGTTTCTTGCAGAAAACCCTCAAGTGAGTATTTCTCAGTTATACTTTCAACATGGAAAGTTGAGTCTCTTTTTCTTTTCTTTTTCCTTTTACTTTCCTTTTACTTTTTATTTTAATTTTTAATATGTGCCACTACTTCTGCAATCAGTGGAGTTTGTACCAGGGTAAAAATTGTCCTGGACAGACAAATCTTGCAAGACCAACTCATACCATGAATTTATCTGGTATCATCAATATATTTTTTAAAAAAGATATATGTAGTAAATCATACAGATTTACAACCCAGGTGCAATATACTGTATAACACTGAAAATAATTTGGTCAAGGAACATAAATATGCTACGTGACTTGGAAAGAAAATATTGTCATGTAAGAACTTACTATCCAGTTTTCTGGTGTCTCCATACCTGTGTTATTGCTACTTGTTGTAAATTAATTTTGGGCTTCACACTGCCATCATACCGTCGACCTACAAAAGAAACAACATGCAATACATTCCAATTAAAACTAATCCTAGCAATAAACAATTTTAATAACTTTTTTTTAAGTTTGAGGGGGGTTTTTTATCAGAGGAGACTGATATAAAAATATTTTTAAAAAGAGAGAGAGAGAGAGAGAGAGAGAGAGAGAGAGAGAGAGAGTGAGTGAGTGTGTATGTGTATTGGGGCAGACAACTTATCAATCAGATGTAGTTTAACACAGCAGCCAACATGGTGAATAATTTGAGCCAATCTTTTTAAAAAGATTATATATTTAAAAGTTCATCTGTATATCATTGATACTGTAGACCGTAGAACACAGAGAGGTATCTCAAATCAAATCAAATCAAATCTTTATTGTCACTACACAACATATGTACAATGCAGGGGTGGGTTCCAACTTACCTCGCTGCCGGTTCGTTCCCTCCCGTGCCGCGTGGGCGCGCGCGCATGCGCAGTAACAAACAAAAAAAAAAGCCGAAAAAAAGATGGCGACCACATGCACAGTGCCGGAAGTCGGCTTCTGCGCATGCTCAGAAGGAAAAAATAAATTCAAAAAAATTCAAAACAAAAATTCAAAAAAAATAATAAAAAAAGATGGCGGCCCCCATGGACCGGCACCGACCGATCCGGTTTGGTGACATCATTGTGACATCACCAATGGGCCACTACCAGTTTGGGAGAACCGGTCCGAACCAGGAGGAACCCACCCCTGGTACAATGAGATTGGTTGAGCTCCCTCAGTACACCCCCCCAACACAATACAACTCACAGTGAAGACAGAAAATCCCTAACCCAATAACACATATTAACAAACACCCAGTCCTATTGTACCAGTGTGAACATGTTAGATGTTGCGCCAGCCCTGCAAGTCCATCGTAATACATAGTTATGATGTTATTTCGCATTCAGGAGTCTGACAGCCCACGGATAAAAAGTGTTCTTCAGTCTGTTTGTGCGGCTGGCTATGCTTCTATATCTCCTTCCCGATGGTAGGAGAGTAAAGAAGTGCTGACCAGGGTGTGAGTCGTCCCTGAGGATTTTACTCACTCTTCTAAGGCAGTGAGCCCTAGCGATCTCTGTCTATCAGGGGACAGCCCACGATGTTTTGTGCTGTGCTCACCACCCTCTGTAATATTTTTCTATCCGCAGCTGTCAAACCGGCATGCCATACCATGATGTAATAAGTGAGGATGCTTTCTATTGTGGACCGGTAAAAGGAGGTCATCAGTTGTTGTTCCACCCTGTTTTTACGCAAGACCCTAAGGAAATGGAGTCTCCGTTGGGCCTTCCTGGCCACCTGATTGTGTTGTTTTTCCAGGTGAGGTCTTCACTGAGATGGACTCCCAAGAATTTAAAGGAGGAGACTCTCTCTACACAGCCACCCTTGATGTAAAGTGGGGCAGGTCTTCGACTGCCTTTCATTAGTATGAACAATTCTTAATACTCAGGGATCTTGTTTAGGAACCTGGTGAATCAACTGTATTATGGACTGTTATAAACACAAAGCATCTGGTTAGAGTGCAGCACTGCAGGCTACTTCAGCTGACTGCTAGCTGCAGTTCAGCGGTTCAAATCTCACCGGCTCAAGGTTGACTCAGCCTTCCATCCTTCTGAGGTGGGTAAAATGAGGACCCAGATTGTTGGGGGCAATATGCTAACTCTGTAAACCGCTTAGAGAGGGCTGTAAAGCACTATGAAGCGGTATATAAGTCTAACTGCTATTGCTATCTTCTCTCCTCATCTATTTGTCTACTACAGGTAGTCCTTAACTTACAACCACAATCGGTACCAGAATGTCCATTGCTAATGAGACGGTTGTTAAATAAGTCATGCTTAAGTTTATGACCTTTTTTGCCACAATTGTTAAGCAAATCACTGTAATTGTTAAGCAACTTATACTGTCATTAAGCAAATCTAGCTTTCCCTAATGACTTTGATGTCAGATGCTCACAAAAAAGGTGATGAAATGGTGATCACATGACCCTAAGGATGTTGCACCCATCATAAATACATACCAGGTTACCAAGCGCTCGAATTTTGATCACATGACCGTGGGCCTGCTTCAACGGTCATCAGTACGAGGACCTGTTGTTACTTTTTAAAGTGCTGTTGTAACTTCAAATGGTTGATAAATGAATGGTTGCAAGTCAAGGACTACCTGCATTTCAAGGAAATAGCATTTCATGCCCTTTAGTTATGCATTTTCTGTTCAGCATCCCAGCCAAGGAAAAGAGAAAGGGAATAAGTATCCTGAATTAGGGAGAGCAGGAGGAAAGTTTTCTGATGTCACAGTGGCTACACCTCCTATTTTTCATTCATAACTCCCTTACATACTAATTACCGGTAGATGCAACCACTGCAGCAGAAGAAAAGTAAAAAGCAGACTCGTTCCATTAAATCTACTGAAATATAAGATCTAATGGGATCCAGTTCTTTGAACTGTTTTCAGTTGATAACTCTAAGAACTATTGCTTGGTTTGTTATGGCTTCCCTGCTCATCCATATTTTCCTTTGGTGTTGTATTTAGCTTGTATCCCTGAACACAGACATCTTTGCTATTAATCGCTCCTAAGATACTGTAGGAATATTTCTGGCAGAACAGAAAGGTTAAAAATGTTTGAATTAATTAAACTATCTGTTGGTGACCTATAGTCACTTGAAACTCCTCTGTAAATTTTTTGGACCTGTATTTTTTCAGGAAGTGACAATTTATGGGAGACAATTAAAGCCTTACCATTTCTCTGGAGTAGATCTTGATCAGAGAATGCAAACAAACTGCAAAGAAGCAGACACAAGAGTAGTATTTGAGCAACATTTTTAAAAAATATATGTACCTTACTTAAACTGCAGGAAGGCAATATTTACTACCCTGTTTCCCCCAAAATAAGACATCCCCTGATAATAAGCCCAATCGGGCTTTTTAATGCATGGCAATAAGGCCAAGCGCTTATTTCAGGGTTCAAAAAAAAATAAGACAGGGTCTTATTTTCGGGGAAACACGGGTACTTTCAAACTGCAATATAATCTGTGAAATAATGTATCTATTTAAAAGTTTAAACATCCTTTTAGGAAAAAAGTTCCCCATACTGAATTTAGAATGAAGCTTCATGTGATACAACTATTGGTAAATCAACAGGTTTGTTAAATGGATTCATTTTATGTATTTGATATTTATCCACTCTGGTAAGCATCCAGGTAAGTATGGATAAATTCTTAAAAACAAAACCAGGATACAAAACATTAAATCCATGAATAAAAATCAAGATTAAAATACTCATTTAAGAGTTGCTTCTGAAAATTTCCCAAACACCAAGCAAGTGGAGGCTAAATGCAGCTCGTGAACAAATGCATTTCATGGTCTCAGGCTAAAAAGGTGGGACTCTGGCAGTGGAGAAACATGCAGGTCACTGGCAGTAGGTTAAAATAGACTTTTGCTAGAGTCTGATAGATACCTGAGAGACTAGTTATTGCATTTAAATAAAACTGTTGCAAAACTCTTTCCAGTTCAGTACACCTGGGGACAAGGGAAGTCAAATGAAAAGAGAAAATTTCACCATATTTCATGTTTCAAAGCCAGGTAGCAAAAATACATGCAATGGTTTGGGAACAGCTCAGTCTGCTGCAGCACAATAAGTACTGTTCAAATTTTGGAGTTCTGCCAACTAGGAGGCTGAGTGATGCAGTGTGAAGCTCCCTGTTTCCTCCTCCTTTCTTGTCCATGGCGAATGAAAAAATTGACTTATGATAAATGTTTATTCAAACCGCCCACCTAGCAGTTCAAAAGCATGCAAATGCAAGTAGATTAATAGGTACCACTTCGGTGGGAAGGTAATAACATTCCATGCGCCTTTGACATATATACCGGTAGCTATGCTGGTCACATAACCATGGAAAATATCTTTGGACAACGCTGGCTCCCTTGGCCAAGAAATGGAGATGAGCACCACACCCTAGAGTTGGACACAACTGGACAGGGAAACCTTTACCTTTACCTCACCTTTTCAAGATACAGGTAATCCTCGACTTACGACCACAATTGAGCCCAAAATTTATGTTGCTAAGTGAAACATTTGTTAAGTGAATTTTGCCCCGTTTTACGACCTTTCTTGCCAGAGTTGTTAAGTGAATCACAGCAATTGTTAAATTAGTAACATGGTTGCTAAGTGAATCTGGTTTCCCCGTTGATTTTGCTTGTCAGAAGATTGCAGAAGCTGATCACATGTCCCCAAGGCACTGCAAACGTCACAAATATGAGTCAATTGCGAAGCATCTGAAGTTTGGTCATGTGGCCACGGGGATGCTGCAACAGTCGTAAGTATGTAAAATGGTCATAAGTCACTTTTTCCAATTTTTTCCGTTGTAACTTTGAACGGTCACTAAATGAACAGTTGTAAGTTGAGGATTATCTGTATATTGCATCACAAGCCATCCAATCACCTTCCAGGTGAATCTTTTGTGCAAGCCCAGTCTGAATGGGGTTCATTTTGCCACATAAACCCAGAAAATTGAGTTAAGAAAACTGATAGGTCTCTTATGCAAGCCTCACATAGCTAGCTAGAGCAAAAGCTGTTTAATGGACAGCTGGCAGATGCTATATTCCAAGCTAGAAAAGCAGCCTGGGTCAAGGGAGGCAGCCAGTTTGGGCTGATGACCGCTTGTCATTTTGACTGTTGTGCCAGTCACTGCACTCAACATTAAATCTGCTGTATGCTAATCTTTTTAGTCAGTATTTAGTATTTAATCGGCTTATCAATTAAAGGTCACATTAGAGATCTGAAGAAAAGCCACACACAAGCTTTCTAGGAAATGCATATTACTTTTATTTATTTATTTTATTTATTTGTTTGTCAAACATGTACAAGATAGCAGGTATAGGTATAAACATAAACATAATCAAAGTGAATACAGATAGATGAGGACAATAGGACAGTAGGACAGGGACGGTAGGCACGCTGGTGCGCTTATGCACGCCCCTTACAGACCTCTTAGGAATGGGGTGAGGTCGACAGTAGACAGTCTAAGGTTAAAGTTTTTTGGGTTTGGGTTTACACCACCCACAGTCCACTGGAGTTGGATGGCCAATAAATTTAAGTGAACAAAATGTTTGCATTTTACTAGAGTATCCAAAACATACCCATAGTTATCACTGTGGGTTTGAAAATTTATTAAAATATCTCAAAGCAAACTCATAGATACCACTGAGGATTTTGAAATTCAGAAGAGCATTGTGCTTCTCTTGTCCACACATTGTTTTTGCTGGGCAACAAGTAACTATTAGTGCAACAAGTAACTTACATAAAAATCCAAGAGTTGGTGGGTAAATATACCAACCATCCTGAAATTCCTGTTGCTACTTTTCAATTCAATTCCTTATGTGTAGTAGTGATTCTGGTCATATAGGACTATAGGTCCTTCATGAAACTTAGAGCCTATAAAGTTGTTTTTAATAAGTACACATTCTTGCTTTAGATATGTAATTCTATACAGAACAAGACAACTGAAAATCCACAACGTGCAGCAGAAACTAATATGATTAACTGGCTCAAGTTGTCAAAGAAGTCATGTCCATAGCATCTGACTGAGCATAATGGTTTATTCCCAGTGGTATATTGGGAGACTTGGGACACTGGGAAAAGAGTCTCTGCCAAGGCAATGTGCAGATAAGAGACAGCATAGCCCGCAACTGGATAGTGGGCAGGGCAAGATACTCAGAAGACAACCTAATTTCTCAGGCTGTAAAGGAGACAGCGGAGATTTCTTGCAAAATTCTGTCAATGTAGCTTTACAATAAAGTAGAATTTAACTCATCTGGTTTGATTCCTATCTTCCACAAGGCCAATATTGAGTGCACTACTGGAGAAGCTGCAGCTTAATTGAGGTTAATATTAAAGTCCTTCATAAACTCTCTGGAACTATGCAGAGTTTTATACCGTATTTTAAAACCTTATCTTAGATGTCACCAGGTTGTTTTGTTAGAAGAAAATTCTGGTTTATTCCTAACTGAATTAAAGAGCAAAGGACAACTGCTTGAAGAAGAGGTAGTCCTTATCTGATAGTGAAACAGACAGCCGAGCAATCAAAGGTGACTACATATTGAAAGGCAGGCTTGGGAATATTTATAGGAAAGTTTGGTTTTTGTATTGGAAAGCATGCAAATATGGTTTTCCTCTGGGGATCGTGCTGAGTCCAGTAAGGAGGGAAGGCAGTTTTCTCAAACTGCGGGGTGAAATAATTTTCACCTTTTTGTGTGCCCAGATGTTGGTCTTGGGTGATGGATCTGGATTTGGAGAATCTTATTCTGTATGTAAAGGATTTCCATATATTGAGGAGATTTCTTATAGTTTTGATATTTGCTAATTTCTTAAGCAAGAGACATGCTTAGTCAGCTTCAGCCAAAGTATCAATATGAATGGAAAAGCTTAAGCAGTTTTTTTTTTATTGCTTGAGGCTCCCTGACTAGTTAGGGTTGGTGAGTGATCTGAGTGACAAGGGTGATCTGAGGTTCTTGCCTTCTCACATTGTGAAATTACTAAACACTCACAAATTATATGAACATATTTGTTTATACAGTATTGCCCCCAACAAAGTATAGTGCACCTCTAAATAACTGTTTAATAATTGCTGATTTCAATTTTGATGCTTTCCAGAAAACCACCAGAAAATGAAACCACGTTTTATGCCAAATTAACAATATTCTTCTCTCCGCAGGAAAATGCATCCAGCACTAAATATGCTTCCAAGTGAAATATTCATAACTCTGCTAGAAACCTAATGGCAAGAGTAATTTCCAAGCCTTTTCCACACAGAAATAATTAGCAGTCTTTCTACTTGGAAAACAGGTAATAAATTGGCCACAAATGGGAAACTTTAATTTGCTCATTGAAGCATTCAAACCTTATGGAAATAAGATTAGAACATTCACCATTGAAGCAGAGACTATGGTCGCATTGAAAAGCTCCTCCAAATATTGTACATGCAAAATAACACCTTCTCCATCCTTCCACAGCATCTACAGATATAATATCAATGACTATCAGTGTTTAATGTGTCCAGATGTACACATGAAAGCCCTTACCCACATCATAGACTGACAGAATACTATGAATGGAGCACTTCAATGTGGCTTTGCTCCCTATTCATATATACATAAACAGCCAAATCATTTGATCTAGGAACATCTAATGTATTTACATGCTTGTGTGGTTTTTAGCAGAGATTGTATTCAGTATCCAAATATATTTGCCAGAAATATTTAATCAAGCAACAAATCATTGTAATTCAAAACATTTGCAGGATCATTATAGACTGCAGAAAGAGCCAGACATAATATTTCCCCAAGTTCTTTCTCTTTTATATTTTGGTTCACAGAGAAAATGATCAAAATATACAGAACATATCCAGAGTTTCATAGAACTTTCTCAAAAAATGAAAAACAGACACATAAGCCTTCAGGAGCAACAGCCGTGGGAAAAAGCTACCTCATCCTTTCTCTAGCAGCTTGGGGGAGGGGGGTATTTCAGATCTTCCAAACAGTTTTTTCACCTGAGTGAAAAAGGTGTAACTCCCCAGATATTTTTTCCTTCATAGAGGAAAAACAGGGAAGAGACAATTTGGAAGAAAAACCATTGGTAAAATAAAGGTTAAGTATTTCTTGCCCACCTGTGGATGGTTCCAGTCTCCAAAAGCAATATCCCGAAATATGGAAATACCATAACACTGAGTAGTCAAGGTATCAGTGGCCATTCAGTCATTCAGTAAAAGATCCTATAATGGCACCCATCTATCCACAATAACACGTTGTTGCCAGGAACGATGAATGGATACAGAGAATTGAAAGACCCGTGATCAATGGCATGGCAATGACTTTGGCATGATAAGGGCATGTTCTTTTACTATAAAGAAGCAACATATATGCATCCATTTAATTCATAGAATTGCCTCTTCTTCCTGAATAGGTCCAGGATTCTGGCAGAAACCACAATGATATTTTTAAATTGAAGTGTCAAAGTCTAATTGTGTTTATCTACACATATCTGATCTCTTTACACTTTTTTATAATACAGAAAAAGCATTTGAAGCCCCAAAGCCCATAAAGCCATCTAATACAATGAAGAATCTGATGGTACAAACACATAAGCCCCCAACTGCCTGTTGTGACAAAGAATGATTTGTTTTCTAAAATCACATTTACCAACTCAGATGTCAATAAATGAAGAGGGATGAAAGAGTGCTACTGAAACTTCATAGGAAGTAAATGATAAGGTAAAAAACTGGGAAAGCTTTCTGTCTTGCAGACATTCGTGTTTTTTTAAGTGGGCTCTCTATAATATTTCTTAATTTAAAATGTTGTATACCACTTAGCCCATGCAAAATGGTTCACAATAATAAGAACTTTAAGTTGAACCACCAAAAAACATAGTACATGAAATAGTATCCCAAAAGCAGCAAGAAAGTGGATGACAAACTGAAGGCCTCTGAACTTCCAGAAAGTTGTTAGTGAGGAAGTGAAGTTCTAGAATTGCGGTATGTAATTGCCAAATATTCTCCAGTCCTATGTTCCCACATAGCCATTTTTAACAAAAAGAACAATTTCATGTTGTGAGATTGATCAGCCTTCGCTAGAAGTCTATATTAGCCCCAAGGCTTTTAAAAAAAATTTATTTTAAATTTTAAAGTTTTGAAAAAAAAAAAAACCTGCATTACTAACAGAAAAAGATAAGTAGTGTGAAGTGTGAAGAAAGAAAACCTAGATACATTGCAGTGATTAAAATAAACTTAGCATGACAAGGAAAAAAAAACAGAAAACTATTTATTAATAATTAGAGATAACAATTTTCATTTAATTTTATCCTTAAGCTTATTAAATATAAATCACACAGCAATGTAGTACATCATTTTCTCATTTTTACAACACAACAGCTTTTTCAAAAAAAAGAGAGAGTAACAAATTCATACCCTGCATCCATTCCTTAAAAGCAGGAGAGTGGTGGGTTGTTTTTTTTCCAATTATGAAAAATCATCTTTTTTCCTGGGCCCCAGACTCAGTAAAGACAAAGATCTTGATAGGATAACAAATTCCATGTTTATGTGGAAATAGCAATAGCAATAGCACTTAGACTTATATCCCGCTTCATAGTGCTTTACAGCCCTCTCTAAGCGGTTCACAGAGTCAGCATATTGCCCCCAACAATCTGGGTCCTCAGTTTACCCACCTCGGAAGGATGGAAGGCTGAGTCAACCTTGAGCCGGTGAGATTTGAACCGCCGAACTGCAACTAGCAGTCAGCTAAAGTAGCCTGCAGTACTGCACTCTAACCACTGCGCCACCTCGGCTCTTTATATGGTCCACCTTCACATTAAATTCCTTATGTATCTGTTCCCAAAATTGTACTGACAATTGTACTGACATTTGAAACTAATCAAGGCTTTAGCACAAATCATAGGAGTAGCTTTCCAAACACATCTAAGTACCACCAGGTTAGAGAAGGCTGGTTTAAGCTAAAATCTTTTGTCAGCCTTATTTTTATTTTTATCACCAGAATCATAGGTGCAGTGGAATAGCTCTGTTATCCTCTTTGATTTCTGCTGTCTACCGGAAATGAATGTTCATGTCTTTCTTTCTTCATGCAATGTCCTTTATATATGTGTTTTATGTGTACAGTATTTACATGTATGAAAAAGGTGAGAACAGAGTCATATTAAGCAGTGGTGGGCTCCAACTAATTTAACAACAGGTTCGTCCTAAAGACCGGGTGGGCATGGCTGGGGGGAGGGGTCATGTGACTGAGTGGGCGTGGCCAACTTGATGTCACTCACGGCAAGGTGGGACGGCGCAGGCGGGCTGAAGCGGCAGAGCCTTAGACTTACCTTTGTGCAGCAACAGCAACGGTGATTCTCCGACACCTCATCTCTTGCTGGGTCTCACTGCCTGACAGTCAGGATTTTTAAAAAGGGTTTTGCAGCAGGAAACAGTGGGCGGCTACTTCCAGCCTTTGTTGGTGCAGCTGGGCACACGACCCCACCCTGCAGCCGCCACCAGTCTTTTTCAGCGCAAGAAGGTTGCAACCACCAGTCTTTTTCAGCGCGAGAACCCTGCAGCCACCGGTCTTTTTCAGCGCGAGAAGCCTGCAGCCGCCGCTTTTTGCCTGCGCAAAGGGCCTGCAGCAGCCGCCTCTTTGCTGGCCACAGACAAGCCGGGAGCAGCGGCTGGAGGCTTCTCGCCCCATCAAAGACTGGCGGCTGCAGGATTCTCATGCCAGGAAAGAGGTGGCGGCTGCAGGATTCTCACCCCAGCAAAGACTGGCGGCTGCAGGTTTCTCGCACCGGCAAAGACCGGCGGCTGCAGGCTTCTGACGCCGGCAAAGACTGGCTGCTGCAGGATTCTCACGCCGGCAAAGAGGTGGCAGTTGCAGGATTCTCACACCAACAAAGACCGGTGGCTGGTGCGTCCCCCGACCTGAGGCTAAGGGCGAGCAGCGGTATGTGGGCGGAGGCCCCGAGGAAGGCCAGAGTCAGGGACTGGCGCGTTCCCCAACCCGAGGCGAAGGGCAAGCAGGCGGCATGCGGGCGGAGGCCCAGGGGAAGGCCAGAGTCAGGGACTGGCACGTTCCCCGACCCGAGGTGAAGGGTGAGCAGGCGGCATGTGGGTGGAGGCCCCAGGGAAAGCCAGAGCCAGGGACTGGCGCGTTCCCTGACCTGAGGCCAGGGGTGGGTTCCTCCCGGGTCGGACCAGTCCTCCCGAACTGGTAGCGGCCCGCTGGTGACATCAAGATGACATCACTGAACCGGATCGGTCAGTGCCGGTCCGTGGGGGCCGCCATCTTTTTTTTATTTATTTTTTAAATTTTCCTTCTGAGCATGCACAGAAGCCGACTTCCGGCACTATGCATGCAGTCACCATCTTTTTTTTGGCTTTGTTTTGTTTTCCCCCAGATTTCTTGTTACTGCGCATGCATGCACGCGCAAAGCACGCACGCGCCCACGAGGCGCACCCACGTGGTGCGGGAGGGAGCGAACCGGCAGCGAGGTAAGTTGGAACCCACCCCTGCCTGAGGCGAAGGGCGAACGGGCGGCATGTGGGTGGAAGGATGGCGAGAGCCAGGCCAGAAAAGCGGCCGAGCCTCGCCATGTCCACCCCGAGGCGGCCCTTTGGGAAGCCGCAGTGAGAACAGGCGAGGCACAGAGATCAATTGGGCCACGTGGTCTGGGCGAGTGAGCGAAGGAGCCAGAGAGTAGCTGGGCACGGGCATGACTCTCGCCACTGGTCAAGGCGGGCGAGGTGAGATAGGGTGGGCGGGGCCAGCCAGTGGTGGGCGGGGCCAGCCAGTGGTGGGCGGGGCCAGCCAGTGGTGGGATTTGCCAGTTCGCCGAACTGCGCAGAAATTTAACAACCGGTACGCCCGAACCAGTGCGAACCGGCAGCAGCCCACCTCTGATGTTAAGTCTTAATTCATTTTAAACTCAGAAATCAATTGAGGTGAGAAAATCCCTTTATTTTTATATCTATGTGCAAAAGAGAGAGAGAAATGTAATTTTTAAATAATGTTAAACATCACAATATTATTATTTTTGTCTCCACCTATTTTATATTTTTTAAAATGTTCCCCCACCCCCACATATACGATTCAAAAGCTAGTGCAGTCCTCAGAGAAATGAAATTTATGCATCTTTGTTACACAGAATGTCCTTGAGTTATGGTGGTAGTTGGGATCAGAATTTCCATTGCTAAGCAACGCAGTCACAAAGACAAACTCATGTGACCACAATGCTTAGCAATGGCAATCCCTGAAATACTTGTTGTCATTAAGTGAGAATCTGGAGTCACCTAAGCGAGCACCACCTCACAAGTTCCTGCTGGCTTCCAATAATCAAAGTCAGTGGGGAAGGTGGCAGGAAATTGCAAGACCCAAGCAGCTTGCAAGCAGGTAAGTGGCTGCTGCTGGGGGAGGCAGAGAGTGTGCAGATGGCCAAATCCTGCCAACAATGACTTCCTTGGACTTTTTCTTCCTCTCAAGCTATGTCATTCTTATCATATTAATTTCGTAATTCAGTTGTTGTTCATTCTGTATATTTTATTTAACCATTAAACTTCTTTCATACTGATTGCTCATTTTTGCACATTCTACATTTATCACCCATTCATTCTTGATTCTATCTCTTCTTATCGTATCCATTTCTTTATACCATTTCCATTGAATTCAACTTAGTTTTCTGTTTTTCACAACATGCCCAACTCTCTTCCACATAACAAAATGAGCAGAAGCACCTGTATAATCACTCTTATTTTTTTCAACAAATATTCATTCCTTTTTAAGAGACCAAATCCTATCCACTATCTTTCAAGACATACATTTACGTCTTGATTTTTTTTATCCATTTCTCCATCTTTAGTAAACATTCTATCACCTAGAATTCATTTGCTTATTATAGTTTTCTGCTATTTTTTTGTATAACTCATAATTTGTCACTCCATTTTCTCTGTCAACTACAATTACCTGCTCTGTGATCCATTAATTTTCAGATCCACACTCCACATGCATCATACAGTCTATCTAATATTCACTGCAAATCATTCATATTCTCAGCCAACAACAGAGAATCATCTGCATATAATAGTATAAACGTATTAATGTCTAACACCTTATGGTCTTATGTTACCACATGCATTTCTTATACATTCTTACACATTTATGCATAAACGCAATAAACATCCAAGGAAGGAACACAGACTTTTCTCTTATTCCCTTCATTAAGGAATTCCATTTATTTTAATACGTTTTACTTGCATCATGTACTACTTTTATCTCATTCATCAATGAATTTTCAACTTTGTATATGTGCAAAGTATTACACAGTACAAACCCAGTCAACTTACTATATGCTCTCTCTAAATGCTTATACAGCAAACGTTTTCACATTCATGTTTCATAATTACCTGCTACGGGGAGGGGGGGAGTAAAATCTATCTGCACATGCTTTACCTGGAGTAAAGCCACACCATCCTTCACAATTTTTGCTCCTTGTTACTTCTCATACTTTGTGAATCCAAATTTTGAAAGTCACCTTCATAATCCCACTTAACAAACTATCTTTTGTTTATATCAGGGATGTCAAACTCGCGACCATGGGCCGGATGCCCATGGTCATGCCCACCCCCGGTTTAGCGAAGGGGGGAAAAGTTGCAATACGTCACGTGACGACATGTTGTCACGAGTTTGACACCCCTGGTTTAAATTCTTGCTATCTTTCTCTTTATTTATAAAAGCAACATTCTTCCAATCATCAAAGAGATCCACTCCCCACATTAATTGATAGCCACTCCATAAACAAGCCACATTTATATTTTAGTTTCCAATTATATCATCTACACCTGCAGCCTTAGCATTTTCAGCTTTCTCACACTATTTATGACTTCATTTTCATGTTTTTTCTTGAACATTTACATTTATATCAATTGTTTCAAATCTTTAACCCATTACTATAATTCTCATGCAAATTGATAAAGTACTGTAGGAAGTTAGCACCCACCCCTCTCCTGGAAAAATGAAATATCCTAGGAAAAATTAAAAAGGCAGAATATTATAGAATATCCCTAGAGAAATTGAGAAACATGCTTTTAGAAAGGAAACAGACTCACTCTTAGTAGCCCCCACCTTTGCCAATGGGCCATCAAGGAATGGCCCAGCTCACTCATCCCCCCACCTTTGTCAATGAGCAGTCTATTCTACATAACAAAGATAGGATTAGCCCTCTGCCCATCTCACCACATGGCACCTGGGAAGATTGCATCAGCGAGCACTCAAACTAGCCTGGGACACAGAGAAAGATAATTCAGGACAGCCTACAGAGTTGCCCCATGGGAGTCTGACAGCCAATGGGATACATTTCTGTACAGGAACAGGAAACTAAGAGGTGGGGCCCAACAGAGGTCATAAAACCAAGAGACTCAGCATCTTTCTCTTTTCTTTTCTCTTCACCCAACATCTGGAAGCATGTGATCCACCTTTTCTGTTCAGGAGCCCCTGCCATGTGCTCCTGCCCACCATTAAACCTTCTTTCCAAGCAATTTCCAGGAATCCAGTGTCTTTTTCCCCACTTGGAACTGAACCCAGAAGGATATTCCTTACAACAGTACTATTTCCAGTATTACACCATTTCATCCTAAATAATTTCAGTACTTTATTTTTTAATTCCATTTACTCTACAAAAGATTCCTGGTTCAGCTCTAACCAAAATAGTGTATGACTTCCATTTAAAATTGATTGATTGATTATATGCCATCAAGTCGTTGTCAGCTCTTAGCAACCACACAGAAAAATTTTCTCCATGATTCTATTAAAATTACATTATATTTTCTCTGCCTTTATTCCTATTAACCATGCCTTGAACTATTTGACTATATTGTTTGCATCTATCTTTTTCTTTCTTTATGTATTAAATACATAATGTAAGACTTATTTTTATTGACCTGAAGCACCTTTTGATTTTAATGGGGTTTGTGGGGAAAAAAGAATACTATTCTAACTAAATTACTTAGTACTTCATTAAAAGTTAAATTAATCATGACTGGGAGTCCATATGAAACCATACCTAGAGAAATCAAGCCTGGGTATCTTCTGGACTCTTGTTCAATGTGTTAATGAGATTTTGTGCACTTTTTAAAATCTATGTTGATGACATAGTTTCAATCTATGTTGAAATAATATAATTCTTCTATAGTATAATTTTTCTATACTATATACAAAAGCTTTTCAAAATTTTGAGCATTTACTGTAGACCGAAAGTATTATTTTATGATAAGTCAGTCACAAGAACTGTTGGAGGGAACTAAGGTGCCAAATTGCACAAATGCCATTGAATAGGATGAGCTGTCAATACCTGGGAATATTGTATTCTGGCTAAGGCTCAGGGTGATGCTATATAAGGCTGTGCTGGCTTATCAAGGGTTTAGCCTAGAATTAAGAACTGTCTCTTTAAGACGTAGCATTCTGGGGAATGTAGTCCATGCCATGTAGTCCATGCCATGTGATCATAACTGTGTACTCTTATTGGTCATTGAAGTATGCCTGGGGGGCGGGAGTAATTGAAGTACGCTATCCCAAAGGAAGTCATTTTCAAGCTATCTACCGGGAAAGCATGCCTGAAGAGGGAGATGGGGAAGCATTAATCCTTTTTTACAATATTCGTGATGGTTCCAGATTATGACTGTAGA
>QLTV01001146.1:3307594-3321116 GCA_003457575.1 Thermophis baileyi | reverse complement strand
ATAATTATTATTATTATTATTTTATTTTTTGCTCACGTGCAAACAGGGCCCACAAGCAATCTGCTATAGAAAGTTTAAAATAGAGATTTTATTTACTTAAATAAATGGTTTATTCTGTTTATCCTTGCTTGTCCCTTATTACATCACTATATCAAAGAAAATATAGTTTGCTTAGCAATCATTAGGATTATAAAATAAACTTTAAAATTTTCATTTTTTAAAAATTCAAAATGGACCACTTTTATAACAGAAGGCATACTCAGATTGATGCAAACAAATGAAAATCTCCTAAACCCAGCAGGATCTTCTTACAAGCAAAGCAACTCTGGGATATTATGGAAGAATCAAGTCAAAAGCATTATGAAAAATTTACAGACACACATTCTGGGCCATTTTATGAAAGACTCAACAGGGAAACCTTGTTAAAGTAAAAATGTTTATTAGATCCATTCACAGCATCACAGGAATTATGATCTGGGTCTCTCTTTCTTCCCTTTGTACAAGGCGAGTAGAGAAACATTGGCTACTTTAACAACTTTGAAGCGAACTCCAGGAATGTCACCAACAGCATGACCTTTCCGACCAAAGCCAGCAACCAGGACTTCATCATTCTCCTAGTTTAAAACGAGACAACAATTAATGTTTGATGACAAAAGCATGATCATACTTTTACAATTTTTGGTTCCAAGAAAAAAAATGATTGTTTTATTCAATTAATATTTTTGCCCTTCAATTAGGTGCCATATTATATCCATCAATGTATTTACCTCAATAAAATTCAAACAGCCATCATTGGGAACAAAAGCTGTAATCTTCTTGCCATTCTTGATAAGCTGAACTCGAACACACTTCCTGATGGCAGAATTTGGCTGTTTAGCCTCTACACCACTGAAACATGAATTGAACAATAAAGATAAAGACTGTTATAATACATTTCTAAACTACAATAATAATGCTTAGCAACTAATTATACAATCTTCATGTTCTGAACTCATAATCTTAAGATCATAAAGCCATATGATATTTGGGGGGTTGTCTTTCCATGTGCAAATGACAATCAAAACTAAAGCACAATTTACAACTTGTCCTGTTTAAGTAGGATCACAGCAAAATCCTGGCATCACTCTATCTCTTTACTATTTTCCGTGGATCTTACTCCAAATAATTATGCATAAAGCTGAAATGTTAATTAATTAAGAAAAAATTACTTACAATTATGTAAGTAATACCACAGATAAGGCCATAGTTCTATGCCACTTACTTGAAAACAAAACCCATGGAACTCAACAAGACAAGCTGAAGTCTCTCTAACTTCCATGGGGCTTGTTTCTAAGTATCCTTAGGCAAATAACTTGCTGTCATTTGCTTTAGAAAGGAAAACAAAAGAAATCTACCCCTTAAAAAGATGAAAAAGACAGATTAAGGTTGGTTCTAAGTAGACCAGTGGTTCTCAAAGAGTGGCCTGGCAACCCCGAGAGGTCTCTGAGACCCTTTCAGAAGTAAAATATGTTTAAATTATTCCATTTTAATCTCTAATACAGTAGATGTAGAAATAATTGATATAAACCAAAATTCTTTGGAGTCCTCAATCATTCTTAAGAATGTTAAAGGTCCCAAGACCAAAATGTAAATTACCTATATCAAACAGTAATTTCTAATTTTAATAACTGGAACAGAGAAGTAAATCATTTAGAAGAACTGTGCTAAGACAGCAACCTTGTAGATCTTATTCTAAAAAAACATGTAAGTTTTATTATGGACTTTTTTGAAGGTATAGGTACAAAAACATTCACTTCCAACAACCAATACAAATCATCTCTCTAAGGCTGCAATTCATATGGAGAATCGGGGGGGGGGGTACCCAAGCACCTCTAACAGCAACAATCCAATTGTAAATAATTCCACATATGGAGAATCGGGGGGGGGGGGGGGTACCCAAGCACCTCTAACAGCAACAATCCAATTGTAAATAATTCCACACTGCTTTTAGGTGGCCACTACATCCCATCTAGTTAATAATGGTGAGATCTCACTTACACTTTTTCCAGGACAATTCCTTTAGCATGGGAAGCTCCCCCAAAAGGGTTGGCTTTCAGAGCAGTACCCAGATGGGCCTTCTTATATTGCTTGTCATGCCACTTCTGTTCTCGGCGGTGACTGCGAAGCTTCCTGGCTGTACGAAGTCCACGGCACTTGCCTAGAAAAGAAAATTTAGAGATCAACAGAGGGATTTTCCCTGGATTTCATCCGAAGGCCCTCATTTCAATAGGCCTTTAATACTGATTTTTATGGGTTGTTGTTTTTTTCACGGTTTTTATTCTGGGGTCCATCAATGACCCTTGATCTTTTGGTGACACTGTGGTGACAAAAAAAAAAACCTCCTTGCAGTCAAACTTAGTTAATAGATAGGATTCCTTGAGGGAAAACCGAGGTTGCAAACTAAATTTTAAAAGTTTTAAAAAGCGGCCAAAAGCCACAGAAAACTCCCTCCGAGCCCCGCCACGGAAACTGAAAAGGCGCGTGCAGGGAAATCGAGCTGGACTCAAAGGAAACCTCCGCAAACTATTGACGCTTTAAAAAAAATCTGACCGAAGAGAACAGCATCGAGGCAGACAATAAAGCTGAGTTTCGATTATATATATATCTATATTCGGATTATATATGTATATGTATGCTTGGGACACCAATCAAACGGGATATTAATTTTCCCCTAAAGCGTCCCGGCTCTCCCCCATCCCGGACACCCGGACATAGAAGGACCGTTTATACCGGGCGCCACAAAAGTTACGGTTCCGCTCACCCATCGCGCTGCCGCCCCCGGAGCCGAAAGACGACAAAAAAGACCCACCATCCTTTGCGGCAGCTCTACGTAACGGTGGCAAAGACCTCACGTAAATGTGGTTCCCCGCGCCTGACTCGCCGGATTTTATACTATCTTCTACTAAGAGAAAAGAAAGGGCGAACGACACCGTGGGCGCGGGAGGCCGAGCGGAGGGGGGGGGGGAATTACCACGCCGCTGACATGTGATCCTAATAAATTAGAGACGCCTCAAAGATACACGGACATTCCCACAGAATCTGGATTTCTACCTTCGCAAAGAAAGCCGGCCTAAACGGCTATAATCTTGCAAAGGGGGTTGGGAGTGTACGGTTTCTAACGCTTGAGAGAATGAGACGCTTGTCAGAAAAGGAGAGGCTGGCAACTGAACTTCCCACAATGCACCGCGCCTCGTCAACCATATTTCTTGCAGCTTTGGAACAGGCTCTCGTTTAGACAGCCTTTTCCCGAGACGGAGGGGGTCCTGGAAACCGGTGCATTCTGGGTCTTTCTTTTTCCTCCTCCGGATCCGCGGACGACACGATGGGTGAGGTGGTCCGGGTCTGGGCGTCGCATTGTGGCTGAACTGGGGAGATGAGAAGGACCAGAGGGTGGCTGAGGGCTCTTGGCGGGCGGGAAAAAGCCCCCCCCTCGTCCGCTCAGAGCGATCGTCGCTCAATCTTTTTTAAGGACCACGAGGCCCTCCTGATGGGGTCCTAACATTAGTCCCTCCTCGTGTTGTTAATCCTCAGAGCTCCCTGATACGAGATGACAGCGACGGTATATTTAAAAAACCAGCCAGCAGGGATTGCCTACTCTCGGAATCTTTTGGGAATACATTTCCTAACCTGAGTTTCTAAGGATGCATTGAAGTCCAAATCCCAACTTCCCCAACAAGCCCAGCCAGAGTTCTTGCTCGTTGGGGGATATGGGAATTCAAACTTAACAGGCTTGAAGAGCATGACATTGAAAATAGATTCGAGGGCAATGTTTCCCATCTGTGGTAACTTCGGGATGTTGATAATGAGCCTATAGCCAGCATGACCACTCCTGAGAATTCTGGGATTAAAAGTCTATACGTGTAAATTTTTGGAAAAAATAAATAGTGTAAATATCTAGACATTGGGGTTATGAACTTGTTACATAAGGATCTGGCTTTGGATTATGGATTTTGGAATTTCACGTTTTGCTTTGGAAGGGTGGTCAAAATAAATGATTTTTACATCATATTTGGTTTATGTAGTGAGATTTGCTTACAAAACTCAGACTTCTCTAATTTTAATGTTTACAATTCTCATTTATTCTGCAATGAACAATGATATAAATTCCCATTTGTTACTACCGGTAGATGTATTATAAATAAAAGAAAATTAAAATAAATTGAGAATGTGTTCTGAAGAAAGGAAACCAGATTGGGACTTCAAAAGTCCTGAAATACATTATGTGCATTTGTGTGTATACACACACAGAGGGGAACATGAGACATTGAAGCACAGGATCTTCCAAATTTTGTTTATAGGCCTTAGCATACCTCATTTAGTACCTCATTATAGTACCTCATTTTTGGTATAACAGGTTGCTTAAATTTGCAAAAAAAAATTACTTGGATGTAGTATTGGAAAATACTGTGCAAAATTTTAGTGCAGTTTTAAGAAGATTAAAAAGATGAATCTTATAAATGATACTTAAATATGGAAAGTTGAAGGTCCAGTTCTACAGACTTAATTGTAATTCCTAATAACTTTTATCACACCATTTTCTAGGCAAGTGTCGTGGACTTCGTACAGCGAGGAAGCTGCGCAGTCACCGTCGTGAACAGAAGTGGCATGACAAGCAATATAAGAAGGCCCATTTGGGTACTGCTTTGAAAGCCAATCCCTTTGGGGGAGCTTCTCATGCCAAGGGAATTGTTCTGGAAAAAGTGTGAGTTTCACTAGGAATTCATTGAATCTTGATTTTTACGAGATTTACGTTGTTTCTTTTAAGGTGTATTGTACTGTTTAGCAGAACTGATAAATGGATTAAATGCAGTTGTGTGGCTGAATAACATTTCTAATACATTCCTGTTACTAGCATTTAGGCAAATATTGGGAATATTTACTCTTTTAGTTTTGTAATCAAAGCAGAATTTTAGGAAATATATTTTTGAAAGTATTAATATATTTTTCCTTGAATATTAGATCGACTAAAGTGAAATTTGATATTAGTTTTTCTGTTGAAAACTTAAATTACATTAGGCATTACTTGTTCCATGGACATGCTTCTTGTGTCTGGTTTGCAATTCAATGTGTCATAAGTGAGACTCTGGGTTTCCATGATTATTTTGATTTGAAAATATGGAATTGGCATTTGGTTACTTAGCTTAGTGAATTTCAGTTTTTTCTTGTAGGCAGCCCATCAAAGGAGGGATTGAACTAAGCTCAGTTTTACAAAGACAGAAATCTTCATTCAGTTAGGGAATACTTTTGATCTGTCAGAAAATCTCATGGAAAGAATGGAAAATATAGCAGTTTCTGCTGCAGTTTTGTGTGCTCTCATTCCTTAAAAATTTGCTCCAGAAATTTGAAGAACTGTCTGAAACATTGGAAGATACAAAGAAAAGAAATCTGCAAAGATTTTCTCTCCTTTATGCTAGCTGGAATGTTCTGAACTCTAAGAAATGTTCCCACCAATGGAAGAGAAGCTGAATCTGACACATGTCTAAAATGGTTTGGCTTAGTGCAAAGTGGTGGAGATTGCAAAATATGCCTTTATTAAATAAAATGTTTTTCTATCCCAGCCAAGAATATGTGTAGCTTGTGATGGTAAAAAAAATTAAACATACATTCATTATTTTCATTTTAGTGGTGTAGAGGCTAAGCAGCCAAATTCTGCTATTAGAAAGTGTGTCCGAGTCCAGCTCATCAAGAATGGGAAGAAGATTACAGCTTTTGTTCCCAATGATGGTTGTTTGAACTTCATTGAGGTGAATAATTAATAATTAATCTCTATATAACAGTAGTAATTAGCAATGTGTTTCCACAATAATTGGGACTCAAATTCTTTATAACATTTGCACAGAAGATTCTCAAAAGTTCCAGGGAGACACTTAACTAAAAAATGTCCTACCTAGAAAAGTACACGGATCAACTAATCTCTTTTCCTTTCTTATACACACACAAACCTACAATACAACCTGTATATATACCTATAAAGAGGATAAAATCAAACAAGTAAAATCACTAGCTGACTGTATATGAAGGGGAATGATGGACCCTGAAATAAAACATTTTCCTGGGGCTTAGTATTGTGGACAATTATTGGGAGATATATTTGGACCATGAATTTGGTTTCTAGTATTCAGATTTTTCTCAAGAAAAGAAAAACACTGCAGGAAATTAAGGTGTTTTTTTTCCTGTTCTTTTATTTCTCAACTTTTAAAAATAAGTAATGGATTTTGTTTGTGTGGCAAAATGAGCCTTCATAAGACTCAAGGTTGTGTAGATGTTTATTAAATTTTGATTGAATGACATTAACTCTTGTTTGTTCATTGAATTCTAGGAGAACGATGAGGTTCTAGTTGCTGGCTTTGGTCGAAAAGGACATGCTGTTGGTGACATTCCTGGAGTTCGTTTCAAGGTTGTCAAAGTGGCAAACGTTTCCTTGTTAGCCTTGTACAAAGGCAAAAAGGAGAGACCCAGATCATAAATTTTATTTTGCTGTTAAGATAATAAACAAACATTGCTCCTAAGAAATGGCCATCGCTTTTATTATGCCAGAATTTATAGTTTGGACATTATACCTTTTATATAAATGACAGGCTCAATATTTGTAATAAGTGATTGATCTGGAAAATTCCAGTCACATTGGGTTTTGTAGTACAATATCAGAGTGGTATATTAGTCATCGATCAGAACCTAGGAGGCCCAGTTCAAATTCATCTCAATCATGGAAGCTTACTGGGATGACTTTTTGCCAGTCACAATTTTACAATTAACCTATATCAAAGAGTTGTCATGGGGATTGGAGCTTGGAATGCTTTAGTTCCTGAAGGAGAAATAAGATAGAAATCTAACAATCGTTTTAGGGTTGATGAGATATGCTTGAAATACATTTTATTCTAGTTTTCTAAGTTGGATTTTTTTTATTAGTCTCAGAGTTACATTTGTTGTGGCTGTGGTGGTTGGTTTTGGTTTTTATTTCCTACAGTCCTTCAGTGATGGGAAGATATAAGCTCCAGCATAAAGATGTACATGGATGCAGGGGTCCATGAAGAACCAATGAAGCTATAAGCAGAGAACAGGCTCAACTATTTGCTTTGGGGGGGGAGGTATGTGTGAGATGCAAAATATTTTTTTCTTTCAGAAATTGAAGAAAATATTGTATACTGGAATTCTGTCAAATCATAGAAGATCAATTACATTTTGAGAGAAGCAAACAAAACAAATTTTCATGTCCTTTGTTTCACCAGGAGCAAAAGCCAAAAGAGTTTTAGATACATGAGAAATAGTTAAAATATTTTCTTTGACTGCAAAAATCTGAACAACCACAAGACAAACAAGGTTTGTCTTTGTGCCAACAAAGACAGACCTTTCCTATTCCTCTTTGTGATTAGCTCACAGTGGAAGAAATGAGTAAATTTAATTAAAAACAGGAAATAGAAAAAGAAATCTAGTTTACACAAAGTAACTTAAGTTTACATCTTCTATTCATTTCTGGAATAATGAAACCATGTCCAATGAGTTGATGAGACCCAACAGATAGAAATAAGACTTTATTCAATAATAACCACTGGATTTTCACATAGGAGCAGATAATATTGGGGTGGTTCCAATACTTAGAAATAGCATAATGTGTCCATTTCTTAACAGTTTGTTTTTACTTATATAAAACTACGTAGTCTGCACATGCAGATGCACTTCGTGCTCTTACAGTCTTAAAATACAGATTGCTTCCTTACTGTAGAATATGCTGACGTGCATACTAATTAATTACTTTGGTTTCCTTAAATGTGACTTGTCCATTTAGAGCAGGGGTGTCAAACTGAAGGCCTGCGGACCGGATTTGGGCCACAATGTGGTCGGATCCGGCCCGCGGGTCTGTCCTGGTCTACCCAATGTGAAGAGGAAAGATCGGGCCAGCGTGGCTTTGGCCCAGTCTACCCAGTGCGAAGAGGAAAGATCTGGCCAGCGTGGCTTCAGCCCGGTCTACCCAATGCGAAGAGGAAACATGGCAGCAGTTTGGGGAATGGTGTCAAGCTGGCCACACCCACCCAGTCAGCCATGCCCACCCGGCCCCCCCCGAGGTCAACCACAGCCCTGATGCGGCCCTCAATGAAATTGAGTTTCACACCCCTGATTTAGAGATAATGGAGAAGGGCATGTATTCGTTTCCATTACCACCTCTTTTACTTCCTTAGAACTCGGCACAGGGAATATCATCATCATGGCCTGTTTGAAAAGGAGGTAGTGATTATTCTGGTCATGTTTGCAATAGAAGTTTTTAAAAGTGTTTGCAAATTTACTTGCAGCGGGTCTGGTGGATCCAGGAATCCAGGGTGGCAACTTATTGCTGAGGTTATAGGTTAAGGAACTTGTTTTTGATCGTAAAATTGAGCAAGGTCACATGGTGACACTGTTTAATGACCACAATGTCTTACAACCATAATTCCAACTCAATTAGTAACAAGTCAAAGATTTCCTGTAATCTGAGGGCTTATTTCATTTTAAAGAAAGACGGTCATGATACTATTCAACATAGTGAGAGCTCATGTCCTTTTCCCACCGAGCAACTGCCACATTTGGCGGATAAATCTGTCTTGCTATGCCTTTTTTCTAGCCAAAGAACAACCAGAAAATAGACATAAAAGAATGGGAAGAGACCCTGGAGGTCTTCTGATTCAACCCCTGCTTAAGCAGGAAACTATACCATTTCAGACATGGCTGTCCAAACTCTTAAAAGGCCGCTAGTGAAACCAGGAGTAAATTAAGCAAAAGCTAATCTGATAGTCAACCAAGGTAAGAAAATTTCCCTGACTCCTGGCTTGCTCCCTCCTCTGAATCTTACATTGGAGGCCATAATAGCTCAGCTACCTGTCGGGTGCTTAAATGGGCCTTCCATGGCTACAGGATAGATGCTGCAAACTGATCTGGTAGTCTAGGTTGATTCTGTCTAACTGCTGCAAAACCATGCTTTTCTTATGAAATTTGCCTACCAAACACACAACCTACCATAATATTTTCTTGTTAAATCATTTTTTTCTATTGGACACATTTTAATCTCAACTAAAGCCAAACACCAGTTTAAGGCCTAACCACCTTCAGAAATCAGAATGGATGGATCCCACATGTATACAACAGGCAGTGTTCTATTTTAATTTTCTGGAAACTACCAAAACAATGATATTTCCATCGCTACTATATATTCAGTGTCTGCTATCAATGGCTCAGCTTTTTTCTTCCAGTTCCTCTGAATTCAATTATCTTCCTTCTTTCTCAGTTTTTTCATGATAGTTGCATACAGCGCTTCACAATTCTTCCCTATTTGCTTAATGAAATGAATGTTATTTTTCTTCAACCCTACGTGAGATGTATGTGTTGACTAACCTAAATCAATCAGTCATGACAAACTATAAATCAAAATGTATTGTAAATGGTAGGAAGAGCATACATGGTTCTATGAAGGGTTTATGCTCGTAACCCTTCAGTCAAGTGAAAATTGTCCGTGTTTGTAGCAATGTTGTGGTTAGGGATATGAAGGCATCCTACCACTAGATGCCACTCTTAGGGTGCTGAGAAATATTAAGAAGCATAAGCTGTTGACTAAAATGTTAATATGCTGGTTGGGAGAAAATCTGAAACTGATGCAAGATTTCAACAGTTCAACTTTGATCCACCAAAGGACTAAACATCTTTCATTTACTGCTTGGTAGTGTCATGTTTCCATCTCTGAAAAGAAAAGAAAAAATCTCAGCTGTACCTTGAAGAATATATAAGACTTCCCATTCAACCCATATTATAAACAGAAAGAGGAAACAGAATTGGATAGACACTTGTCCATACTCATTTAGAGAGTGGGCTTTTCCTAGTATTGTTGAAGGTAGCAAATTAGATGATTTGAGGGAAACTTCATAAAAGTAAGAAAGTAAGCCAAAAGGTTAATTGTTGATTTTCTGGAAAAGGTTTAGCAGATCAACAAATGTATTGTTTAACCAAAGCGTAACGATCCTAAAATTAAACTCCGCATTTAATAAATACAATAATATACTAATACTGTAATAACATATTAAAACTGAGTCCTGAGGATTAATTTATACTAGGGCTACCATGTATAGACTGCCAACAATCCAGAAGACTCTTGTATGAGAGCAAAGTGATACAGATAATCCCTTCTGTTGCCATCTAATGGTCATCCAGATTCTGTAGTTCTCTTCCTTTGCTCGAGCAAATCTAACTACTCTGGAATTATTTATTCATCTAAATTGCATTTATACAAATTTAGCTTAACAAATAAAATAAGAAATACTATTCTTTAGTACCAGAACAGCTCAGAAAGTCCAATGCTCCTTTGACATCCAATTTTGAATTTTACAGAGTTGTAGATGTGCTTGTCAGGAAAATGCAGAAAAATATAACTACCCTGTTTCCCCCAAAATAAGACATCCCCTGATAATAAGCCCAATCGGGCTTTTGAGCGCATGGCAATAAGGCCAAGCGCTTATTTCAGGGTTCAAAAAAATACAAGAGAGGGTCTTATTTTCGGGGAAACGGTATGCAATTCTATTACAGTAATTGTTACTGAGAAATTCGAATATACTGTATTGAACTAGGATTTACTTCCACTCAGGTAAGCAAACTTAATATTGCACTACCATTGATCCTAGGGTTTTGTCTCTGGGCTTCAATAAAAGAAAACTAGATACTGAAGTAATATCTGTGTAATAACAGAATAAATAAAAGGGTGGTTTTATTCACAGTTTGCAGAAGAGGAAGGAAAGATTTATCTTCCCAATTTTCTTTTAACTAGCACCACCAATCTTGTCATAAAAATGTGCAGAGGTGTGCAGAGCTTTTATTTGACTAAACAGGTATCCATATCACTAAGGCCAGTCCCTTCATCTTAGATTATAGAACATTGAACAACAGGGTTGGAAAGGGCCTTGGAAGTCTTCTAGTCCAACCCCCTGCTCTAAAGTTAGGAGGTTTATCCCCTGGTTTGTATCATGCCTCTGTAACATAGGACCATTTTAATCTCTTTTCCCCTCTTTTTGCTAAATATTTGTTAAGCCAAAGCAGATTAACTCTACACTGAAAGCAAATTTCAATCGACCAATACATACTGCATCCATCAATGAGCACTTTTATTTACATTTCCTGCAACTTCACAGTTTTTGTTTGATAGAAAATAAACATTACCTAAAGAGGCTAAGTGGAGACTTATGAAGCCAAAATAAATTAATAAAATGATCTGGCTGTTTGACCTTCATCTAATAGTTTTGTACCTTCTTATAGAGCTTTATTAATTTATAGGAAACTCTCATACTTACATATGTAATTCTAAAAGAAATTCAAAAGGATAACGTTAAAGTTACAAAATGATGATTTCATTATTCAGTTCTAACACCTACCAAAATTCTTGATTGTAAACCAGGTGCATAAAAATAAACAGAGAAGTTGACCCTGAGATTCTGCCTGTCACGTTTCCAAGCTGCTAGGATCATTTCAATTTTAAAAAAACAGCATCGAGTCATGGTTACTTCCTACAGAAATATCTACTGTAATTCAGTCCCAGTACTACTATGATCTAAGCTGCATGATTTGTAGTCAATTATGTGCTGAGCTTTTAATTTTAAAAAAATCAGAAAACAAAACTAGCTAGGAAACAGGAAATACAGCGACATGTTTTGTATTGATCGCAAGCCATCTCAGGGAAAACACTGTGGGCAGGTACTTTGTTATCCTCCCTTTGGTAAACTCATCCCAGGATCCAGCATAAATGCTATGGTGAATGGGATGCTCAAAAACTCTTGTGAGTGCCCCTTCAGCTTATCAACTTAGACTGAGCCACCCAGAAGGAGGGGCTGCCTATGGACAATACTGCAGCAGTGACACACAATCTCGGTATCTCTTGTAGTCTCTACCGGTAGTAGTAGGATTAACTTTTTCAGCTGGTTTATTTTTAGAGGGTTAATGCGGGGGGGGGGGGGAGAATGTTAAAATCTACTCCATACCTGAAATATGCTTTAACTGGCCCATAGTTTTTTTTCATATTTAAATTTGGCAGTAGGAAGGGCAAGGAATTCTTGTCATCTACAGTACTTCAGTGGATGTCTATAACCATTTCACTATAATTCCAGTCAAGCTGGAATTCATTCACAACTAGTGTAACCTCACAGGATTTGATCATGGAAATTTGAATTATGTCATTTTGGATACTTCTTCCTAGAACCAAAATTTTGCATTCATCTGCATTGTGTTGGTGATGCTCTTTTCATTCTAATCAGTAGAAGGAGCATTGTCTCAAAGTATTCCAAGACCATCTCCTTACAGCAATGTTAATTATGTAACATTTTCATCAGTACATCTGAGAATATTTACAGATAATTAAAAATTACCCCTTGTCTCCTTTTGTTTCTTACTTCCTTTAACCAGTTCTGAATACAAATATTGCTTCTAAATAGGAACTGCAGTGAACAGGTTTACTACGGCCCAGCTAATTTACTATACCCACAAAAGAGCATCTCATTTTGTTTCCCTTTAATATTTTAACTTGCTCCCTTACCTTCCCATTTATTCAACTACATACAGAAGTTGGATTTTTCGAAATTACAAAAGATTCTAGATTTTTTTTCAGATTACTTCTGTACCAACTTCAATAGGGTGTGTTTATATAGTTTTATAATCCTATCTTGTATCAGTAGTTATAATAACCATGTGAAAATCATAAAATAATTTTATTGGCAAGTTTTCCAGTACAGGAATGCATTAAATTTCACATTATTTTGTTATATAGCAGAAGACAGAGTTGATCTTCTCTGTGGACTGCGTGTAAAGCAGGGATTCCTGAACATTTTGCTGTCACACCTCCAGGGGTGGGTTCCTACCGGTTCGGACCGGTTCGCCCGAACGGGTGGTGACCTACTAGTGAGGTCATCAGAGGTTTCCGGTCCATGGGGGCCGCCATCTTTTTTTAATTTTTTTTTTATTTTTTTTTTCTGAGCATGCTCAGAAAGTGACTTCCAGCACTGTGCATGCGGTCGCCATCTTTTTTTGGCTTTATTTATTTTATTTTTATTTTTTTTCAAATTGAAGCCCGGCGGCATCTCTACCTAGGATTGAACTCACAACCTCCTGATTGTGAGGCAAAAGTTCTACCTCTAGGCCACAGCAGCTGTGGTTGGAGTGTGGTTGATTCTGCCTGCTACTAAGTGGCTGGTTTCTTTTTTCTTTATGCTTTTAATGTTTTTTTTTAAAGGATATTTTATTGTTAATTTTTTTCAGGGCATTTCGTTGTTTTTAGGAAATGTTTTTTTTTTTAAAAAAAGATATTGTTTTTAGGAAATGTTTTATTTGTAATGGAGTATCCTGCTTTTAAGTGCAGGTTGGTCCTTGACTTAGAACTGTGTCACTTAACAACTGCAGGGATGCATGCATCTTAGCAACTCCTGGTATTAGTCCAAAGCAGGGGTCCCCAAACTTGGCAACTTTAAGACTTGTGGACTTCAAC
>QLTV01001146.1:3292490-3307474 GCA_003457575.1 Thermophis baileyi | reverse complement strand
CTTGCTCAAGCAGGAGACCCTACACCATTTCTGACAATTTTGTGTGTTTCTGTGTGATAACTGGTTTTTGAGGTAATTGCTTCTTGCAGCAATCACCTTTTATGTGACTCCATGGCTGCTTTCATATGTTCATCTGTGTGTGGCTTTTAAGTGCAGGTTGATCCTTGACTTACAACTAGTTATTTAGTGACTGTTCAAAGTTACAATGGCAGTGAAAAAAGCGACTTATGACCATTTTTCACACTTAACGTTAAGTGTGAAAAATGGTCATGTCACTTTTTCACCATATTTTACAAGTTGGCCACTCCCACCCGGTCACACGACCGCCAAGCCACTCCCACCCAGTCACATGGCCGTCAAGCCACTCCCACCCAGTCACATGGCCGTCAAGCCTCTTCCACCCAGTCACATGGCCGTCAAGCCACTCCCACCCGGTTACATGGCCATCAAGCCACTCCCACAAAATTAAGCCACGCCCACAGAGTGGTAGTAAAAAAATTTGGAACCCACCCCTGCACACCTCCCTTTAGCACAGTGCTTTTCAAACTTGGCAACTTTGAGATGTGTGGACTTCAATCCCTAGGAATTCCCAGCCAGTATGAAAATTTGAAAACACTGCTTTGGTATAATCTCAATGTATACACCTTCCTAAAAATCCAAACCCCAAAAGGAACACAAAGGAATACTCGACATTCAATAATTCTTCACACCTTTCCTAGACTCTTTCTGTATCTCTCTGCAAGTCAGGTAGAAGATAGCATTTTGCATTGCTGCTCTCAGGAAATGGTTAACTTCTACACATGTTGGGCCAAGCTACTCATATGGATCAGCCATACACTGGCTAAACTGGCTATAAAATTGGTGCACACTTGAAAATCTATAAACCTGTGGATTGTGGAAAATTTTGCATGTATCTTTTTTATATAGCTTTTTACTGAAAGTTTTACAAAGAACATAAAAACTAACGAAGTAGTAACAAATAAAAGCAGACAAATAAGAAAAGAAAGACAAATGTGCAGAAAGAAAGAAAATAGTTTCCAATTTCCTTTGCTGCAAATATAAGTACAATTACAAAGTTACTCTTACTCTATAACTACAAAACAAGTCATACTTTTTTTATCTGTTTTTTTCCTGATCATCAAAACCACAAATCATAAGTGTATTTTTTTTCATTTTATCTAAAAAGTCTGTAAGACATTTCCAGTCAACCATAAATGTAAATAATGTTTTTCCTCTAATCAAAGAAGTCAGTTTAGCCATCTCTGCAAGTTCTATCATCTTCACCAACCATTTCTCCTTTGTGGGTATTGTCAATTTTTTCCATTTTGAGCATATAGTAGTCTCATGGCAACTGTCATATATAAAAACAATGTTCCGTGACTTATTCCTAGTTGCTTACCTATTAGTTCCAAAAGAAATAATACTTTTGGTTTCAATAATAGTTTAATCTTATGTTTAGAATTAAGTTCTGAAAGGGAGTTATAAATATCTTTAGCTAAATACACTATCAGACCCATATTTGTCCAATTAGTTTCCAATTATGATCACCATTGTAAGCACATTTTACCAGAGCCTGTTTCAACTCCATTTCACTTCTTTGCAAAAATGTACAAAGTTTTCTATAAAAACTGAATAAGCAAGGATGTTGAAGGTAGATCTAAATATGTACTGTACTCACGTTCCTGTTCCCTTTTTAACAGCTATAATCAAACCTTGATTTTAAAAACCCTGTCATTTCAGTCTGTAATACAGCTGATTTCCTTTGGACATTAACAGACAAGTCTTTTGCATCCAAAGTATTCCAGACAACACAGCTAAATTTATTTCAATATTAATTTGTGACAATTTATATCATTTGTGTAACAATATAATTACTCAAAATATATAATTTATTATGAATGATGTAAAATCTGCAAATAATATTTTTTTGTGTGTGTGTCTGAACATGAGTATTGCGTCTCCCCTATATCTTTTCTTCAGACCAAATATCCCAAAGTCTTTCAGCCTATTCTCACAGACTATGTTCTCAAGTCTTTGTATCATCTTTCCAACGTGTAAATACTTTTTTTTTTTTAAACTGAGTGCTAAGAATCGTACACAGTACTCTATGTGGTCTCGCCCTTGTTATGTAAAGAGTAATGATTTCATGTATCATTGGTAGCGTTTTGTTTCTAATGCAGCTCAGAACTGTATGAGCTCTTCTAGCAGTTGCCTCACATTCCTGATTTGTTTTCAACTTGTTTTCAATGACTACATTCAAGTTGGTTTCTAGTTCCTCTTAAACCAGATTAAATTGCAAGTTTGTGTCATTCTAGGTGTTAGCCAGACTAAACAGTTTTATGTAAACTGCCAATTTGATAAAAAGCCAGGTCAATAATAAAAATGTTGAATGAGACTGATTTCCCATGGAATCCTGTTAGTTTCCACTTTCCCACTTGATATAGAGCATTAATGCTGATTGTCTGCAGGTAGCTAGACAGGAGTGGTGCGTCTATCCTGAATGGCCTCCAATACATATTTTAAGTGCTTGTCAATGCGAATGTCCTATAGAACCTTGTCAAAAGCTTTACTGAAATCACAGATTATATTCACAGCATTTCTCTTGTTCATTTAGAATAGTTACCTTGGCAAAGGAGCCAAAATTAGTCTCACATGATTTATTCTGATAAAGCCATGTTGGCTGTTATCAATCATGACATTACCTTAAAGATGCTTACCAATGATCAGCTTTATTACTCGTCCTAACATCTTGCCAGGGATTCATGTATCATCATTGATTATCTCCATATTATTATTTATTACAATTACTTGTATACTGCCAACTTTGATACAACTCAAGGAGGACTATAACACAAAATCTTCCAATCATAAACATTAAATATTACATAAACATCACAAATATATCCTCTCTCTCACACAGCAGATTCGGCCGGTAGAATCAAATTTGGAGTAGACCAGGGGTCTCCAACCTTGGCAACTTTGGGGAATTCTGGGAGTTGAAGTCCTCCAGGCTTAAAATTGCCAAGGTTGGAGACCCCTGGAGTAGACAATCCTTAAAGTATACAGTATAAGACACTTAAAGGTTAAAACCAGCACTTTGGACTCAGAGACTTATTGGCAACTAAAACAGCACAGCACTGTATATAACACAACAATACACGAGCACACAATAGATACAGACTTAATGTAAACCGCTCCAAACTCGACTGCAGAAAATACGACTTCAGCAACAGAGGTATCAATGCCTGGAATTCACTACCTGACTCTTTTTTTTCAAATAAATAAATAAATAAATAAATAAATAAATAAATAAATAAATAAATAAATAAATAAATAAATAAATAAATAAATAAATAAATAAATAAATAAATAAATAAATATATTATGTTGCTAAAATGACTCATGCTCACTTGGAGGAGAGCTTCTGCATTTTAAACTAACTGTAATTTCAGAGTCATCTTCAAAGTCATTCCAAGTACAATGCATTACAGTAGTTTAATCATCTGATGAGAGTGTGAGTTACTGACACTGACAGCTCCTAGTTCAGAAGGGGCCACCATGCCTATCCATCCAAAGCAGAGCAAAGGCTCCTCTAACCATGGCCTCCCCCTACTGTAAGAAAAATAGGTGTGGATTTAGGAAAACCCTTGGGGTATTATTTTCTGCTTGTCTGTCTTGTGTTAATCCCTGCTTATCTCAGTGTTGGCTGATGAAGATGATGTGTTCTGGTCTTTTTGTTTCCTTCTTAGCTTTTTCATTGTCATTTGAATGATTTATATGTCTATTGATGACTGATGTATCTGAATGCCAAGCTTCCAGGAATTCCCTAGCATTTTTGGATTTAGCTTGGTCTAGGATGCTCACAATCTCCCAGTTGAAACTATAGTTGAATCTATCCATGTGTTGCGAGATTATGGGATGTTCATGTCTCCTGCCTGCTAACTGATGTTCATGGATGTGCTGAGTTAGTCTTCTGCCTGCCTGTCCTTTACAGTAGCTGTTACAGTCCTTATATTGTATGTTGTAAATGACTCCTGTTTTTTCTTCTTGGATTACTAAGATATTTTGGTTTCTTTTGGAAAACAATTCCTTAAAACAGAAATTTAATGTTTTTCTGTTTTTATTGGTTTAAATATTTTTATTGTAATAGATTTTCTGAATTGTAAGCCATCCAGAGTAATTGACTGAGGTGGACAGCCATAAAAATTGAACAAACAAACAAACAAATTACTATCTTCCCACCAGCAATATATATATATATTCATATATTCAAATTTGCCCATCCATTTTCCCCAGATACCCAAATTTATCTGCTTCTGCTAGTTCTTCCTCATTTGTATATAGTTTACAATCATTTGTTACATTTTCTCTTTCAAACTATCTTGATGTTTTGATACTGTGATTAAAAAATAATATAATTTTCTCTGAATCATATAGTCAAACATATATATATATAACATATAGTCAAATTATTCAGGCTGTCATCCAACAACATTGCAGCATCACTTACCTTCAAAAGCACACGTGTTCATGTCCCCTTATTTCTAATGTTTCTTAGACATGTATCCATAATTACATTAAACAATTAAAAGGGTATTACAAATCCTTTTTTTTAGATGTTCAACCATTCCCTAACCGTTCTCATGCCTACTTTCTTTATTAGTTCAGACGTTTATCCTTTTTTACACATTGAGAAACATTTTCATTTTGCCATCTCATCTTTAAATAAAAGATCTAATGTTCTTGCCGGACTCCCCATCCCCAAGTACTCACAGAATAGAAGTTTTGTTCTCACCCTTTGTTTTCTTTCTCTTTCCTATGCTGCAGCTATCTGGCCTTGGGAGATATAGACACCTTGCTTGAGCTAAGCTCTGAAAACTAATGTTTAGAGTAGTCTCTCTTCTGATGGCCCAACAGCAAAATGTAATGATTTCAGTGGACTTTGTGATCAGGTATCAATGGTTGCATCAGCAAATCTGCATTGGCTTCAAATGAATTAGCGCCTTAATTTTTTAGGATTCTAGCTCACATGGATCAATGCTTACAGAACAGAACCATATATATACTAATAGTGTATGAATCCTTGGAGGCAGACATGCATGCTCAGTATACAAGTGCCTGCAGCAGCTGGCATGATTAAAACATTAGCAGGGAGGATTATGCAAAGCCCTTACAGTACATGTTGAACATTCCATATAACCAGGGCCTTAATGGGACTCTGCAGTTCTACAATTTTATTTAGAATCATGAAGTTGGAAAGACACATAGAGCTTCAAATCTTATCTACTGCTAAACGTAAGAATTTGAATTAAAGCATTCTTAACAGATGGCTTTCTAGCTTTAGCTTGACCATAACCCACAAGGAAGAGTTCACCATCTCTCTGGATAATTAGTTTTACTGGCCAATAACTCTTAATGTTACATTTTTCCTAATATTCTAGTTTTAGGTATGTTTGCTGCCTTAAGTTATATATTAAAAAAGTGGAATACAATAATGATTCAACCAGAATCCATCTTCTTATAACTTCAATCTGTACCAGAGAATATTTGTAGCTCAGGGATGAATTGTGGGATCCTTGGTACTCTCTGAGCTTCGTTGTTTTCTTGCATGCATTTCATTATCCAACTAGGTAACACCATTTGTGCCTGCTAGCACAGAGGTGTCAAACTCGTGGCCCGCGGCCCAGATGTGTCACGTGCTGGCCACGCCCACCCCCAGTTTAGCGAAGGGGGAAAAGTTGCAATACGTCACATGACGTGTCCTCACGAGTTTGACATTCCTGTGCTAGCATAAAATGTCTGCAAAACAACCAAGCTCAGAGAGCACCAAGGACTCCACACTTCAAATTGTGTTTACTTAGAAACAATGGATAGTCAGCCTCCTGTATAACATTTTTACAACAATCAAAGAGTTTATCTGTCATGACCTCAGAGTCAGTCTCTAAAATAAGGATGGGTCAAGTCCCACCAGGTGTTGCACCCACTAATTCAGCAGCCACTGAATCAAACACTGACACCCTCTCAGGTTCTTCCTCAGATAGTACTGAGCCAACACGTGTCAAGAAGAATGGCATATACCCCCTCAGCCAAGGAAATCCTGCACTTCATCAAAATAAGTGCTTTGTGAGCAAGTGGCAAGACACTGGCTCTGCAAGCAACCTTGGTACCTCCTTATTAGCAATAGCTGAGCAGGAAATGCTCGCCTGTGCACACTTGGTGGGGAGAGGATTTAAACTGTGCACAGATTGCCTTCTCTTGCTGAAAAGAACTTCAGCATATGGCTTTGGGCACCCTTGCTCTTGATTCTGGCTATGTTTTTGACCGTGGCACATTCCTGACCAGGTTCCTGGCTCTTCTGTTGGCACAAGATATTGTGAGTTTCTGATTATGGACTGACTTGGATTATCTTCTCCTCAGCCTCTAGAAAGCTGCCATGCACTCACATGCTTCCCAGTACTTACTTCCCAACACTTGTTGCTCCTGTCTGTATGATGCCATCTCTTTCTGATGTCTTCACAAGCCTTGTTGCAAATGCTGTGCTCCAATCACTTATATCTCAGTTCTCCTCATACCTCCCATTGCTTCCTCCTCTTGGTTGCATTTTGATCAAGCTCCCTCCAAAATGTGTTCTCCCATCTAGTACCTCTGCAACCCCCCCCCCCCCAAATACCTGCATGTGCTTGCATTTTGCCTGCTGGTTGTATAAGTGCTTTCTCCCTTTGTTGAAACCAGGAAATGAAACTATCATGCCCCTGCTGCCACTTTTCTACTGATGGCTAAACAATGTCAATTCCTTCCATCTTCCTTGGATATAGATTTTGGTTCCCTACTCATCCTCACTGACCTTTTCTAAAGTGATTGTGTTTGTATTAGGTAAATAGTGTGTTAATTCTGCAAAGCAGATGCAATAGTGAGATACCCTGACAACTTTTGAGCTCTGATTGGTTCAAGAAGATTACTAAATAATATACGTAAAAACAGGGCACAGGGAAATGGGATGAATATGATGACACTTCTTGTGACTGAAGCCAACAGCTAGAAAGGTTCTCGCTATCCCTATAGTGATGACCATGCATTCCTGGAAACAAATGCAACTGCTTTAATGAGTTCAACATTTGCACCTTTCATTTATTCTGAAGCTCTTCTATCTACTGAATCACGTCCAAAGCAGTGGTGGGATTCAATTTTTTTGCTACCGGTTCTGTAGGCGTGGCTTGGTGGGTGAAGGATACTGCAAAATCTCCATTCCCTCCCCACTCCAGGGGAAGGTTACTGCAAAATCCCCATTTCTACCCAATCAGCTGGGACTCGGGTGGCAGAGAATAGATGGGGGCGGGGCCAGTCAGAGGTGGTGTTTACCGGTTCTCCGAACTACTCAAAATTTCCGCTACCGGTTCTCCGAACTACTCAAAATTTCCGCTACCGGTTCTCCAGAACTGGTCAGAACCTGCTGAAACCCACCTCTGGTCCAAAGCATTGTATATATCCACTGAAGCTGTTGGGCATCTCAGATTTTCGGCGGTTTGCTTGATGACCATTTTCTACTTTTTGGAATTAGTCATGTGGATCCCATAGCCACTAGTGCAATCTTTCTTCTTTATAACTCTTTACCTCAAGATTAAACTTTGTTCTCTGGTTCTGTATGTTTTTTTTTTCTTCCGTCTTGTTATGCTCCCTGGCCCATCTGTTGAACAATGCTTCGGTTACATCCATTGGCCAATAATGCATAATCACTTTGCAGTGTTCTCCCAAAACTCTTTACTCAAAGATCAATATATTAGTTTCACATACCACGCAGCTTAGTTTTCTCTAGTAGCCCTGCGATCAAAATATACAAACCAATAATTTTCCTTTTTATTGCTGCAAATTGCCAAAGGTCTTGCTTTCCTTAGCAACTGTAACCATAATCTTTGTTAGCAGTAAAACCCCTTTATATTGTAGTCTCTGGGTCTAATTAGATACACTTTTGCCTCACATTTTATTCTGTGATAATCCTTGTGCAAAATGTAAAGCCAATCATAATTCTAAACACCTCCCATTTTGCATTTTTATGCCACCCAAGAGGATAATACATGTTTTCAAACTTTCACCTTTTCTTTTAATGCCAGCTCTTAATTCTTTATTTCTGTTATTATCTACTACAGTTACAGATAACAGCAAATGTTAATGTAGATCAGTGTTTCAAAACCAGAGAGAGGCTCTTAATGGTTGAACCACAAGTAGAAAGCTATTTGGCTGAAGGCATGCAGAATGGAAGCTGAAGCATAATCTAGTGTGACCACAAACTAATGTCCAGATTTTTTAGTTGGAATTGTCAGAAATCTAACTGAAATTTAACTCATATGAGCTGGTTTTGTCGAACCTTGTTTTGGTTTCAAATAAATGCATTTGTTAACACCATTTTGGGAAGAAATATTATAGTTAAGAACCTTAATGTTATGCTGAACTATATTTCTAAAACACGGACTCTGACATCTAATTAAGAGCTTTGGGCTATGCTAAGCCTGGGGCATGGGAAAGAAGATGATTTTATATCATCAGAAAGAAACCTACCTTCCTGATTTTAAGAAATGGATCCAGGATTTGAGTCTATTAAAATTATCTTTGAAAAGTAAAGCAACATTTTCTATGCTCTACATTTAAAAATAAGCTTACAGACCAGTAGTGGGTTCTAAATCCCATTGCTACCGGTTCGCGCACACGCGACGCTTCTGTGCATGCGCAAAAGCATCCCGGGTGGGTGGGCGGAGCCTCCCCCTGCCGCCGCTAACGGTTCGCCGAACCGGGCCAAACTGGGAGCAACCCACCGCTGTTACAGACTAAATTAATTTATATTACTATTGATAGTTATTATAAAAGTATTTTCTCTTTCCCTCCCTTAATTGCTTTTATTTTTTGTTATGTTTATTTTAAGCACCGTAATAATATACTTAGGTTCATTTTGTTCACTGTATAACCATTATTTATCTATTTCTCCCCTGCTGGTGCTGTAGTTTTATTGTATTTCACTGTTAATTTTTTAAAGTTAAAAAATAGACATCAAACTCACTTTTGATAATTAGTTCCTGGGGCCTGAGGCTACTAATAATATTTTATTAATAATACTGTGAATATGTTTTAGCTGGCATTTAATATGCATTTTCTCTTCCGCCATCAACATAGTATGGAACACATACACAAATGTTTAGATGTTATTATCATCTTGTTTTGTTTTTTCTCTTTCTGTGCAAATTTTTCTCTTTTGCCTACTGTCTGTGAGGGAGATGGGCAATTTCAAAATTTGTTAAATAAATAAAATATAAAATTCGGGTGGTTTGACAATCCAATATATATAGCACAGTGGTAAGATGTCTTTGATAACTGGTTATATTTTTTTGTACTTGACCTAGGAATGAATTAATATTTCTTCTGTGCAAACTGAACCATTGTACAAAAAATGTTAACCCACTGTTTACAGGAAGACAGTTAATTATGTTTACTGACAGCTTAATTGTTGACAATTAATTTTTGCATTGTAAGCTACCTTTTATATAATTGCTGCACAATATGTCTAGCAGAATTAAACCAAAAGCCTCTCTAGTCTATCATTTTGTGTCCCATAATGGGCAAACCAGCGATGGGTTGCTACCGGTACGGCCCAGATCCACAAACCGGTAGCAGTGGTGGGAGGCTCCGCCCACCCACCCCGGACGCTTCTGCACATGCACAGAAGTGGCATGCGTGTGTGTAAGCGTGCCCAAACCAGTAGCAATGGGATTTGCAACCCATTACTGGGACAAACATAGGAATTCAGAAAGCTCATAAACAAGGGCCAGCAGTAACAATCTTCCACACCAACTGGGATTTAAACCCATACCGGTCATAATTTCAGAGATGGCAAATAGCCATTGAGATTATTAGCCACCGATTTGTCTGACCCAACATTAATTTGTCCAATCACCTTTTGTATAAAAACGAAAGTGCTTCCTTTTTCAGTTCCCTGCATTTACTTTTAATGAGAGTGGGAATATATTTTCTATTCCTGTTTTTTTTTAAAACCTCCTTAAATCTGCTTTTGCTCCAAGCTAAAAATCCTAGAGGTTTTAATATTTCATCTTAGCAGAGTTTTCTATACTTCAGTTTTCACTGAATTTTATTTTATAGTGACCAGAACACTATACGTATATCAAGAGTGACCTCATATGCTTGAGTAAAGGCATTACTATATTAGAATTATCTTATTCACAATTGCCTTACATTCATTAAATGCACATTTCATGTTATTGTTTTATCTTGAAGTATTGTGCAGTTTTTTTAAAAAAACACCCTTTAAGGTTAAAGAATCTGAAAGAATACAGTGAATTTTTTATTATAAATGGTGATAGTTAATAAAGATTATTAAGTGCAAATAGAAAAACATATTTCCGCAGCAAGGAAGATAAAGCTGAAATGGTTATATTGATTGTTTTATTCAAAGGGGAGAATATATTTAATTATGTTTTTTATTTGGATATCTTCTGGATTTTGTGCTTCGGGTGAAAAAAATGAAATTTTGACTTTGGTTTTGCTAATTAGATAAATTTGTTGTTATAGAAATGGCTAATTATATACTAATGTGTAAAAGTAAAAAGTTGAGGCTATAATGTTGTTACCTTGTACTGTGCTAAAAAGAGTCAGAAGTCAAAGCTTTTTTCTTCCCTCCCTTGTACCTCATATTTTCTTTCCCCCTCTCTTTTTCCTTCCCTTAATTTCCTATTTTTAATTTTCTTTGTATTTTATACATAGATAAAACAATAAAAGTCATGAGATAAAAACATTCATAAATATTACCATATATGTGTATTTTGTATTTCTATATTGAAAAAATAGTGGAATAGATCAACAAATTAATCGTTGGTTAGATACTGTACAGCTATATGTCATATTGTATATATTGACCTCTATGATTAGAATCTGTATTTTCCTGAATGATGGCTAATAACTAAAAAAATATTTCTACTAAGATGCCCTCATAGATCTTTAACAGAAACTGGCAAAATTAAGTAGCGTACTTCTAGAAGATGATTCTTAGTCTTGTACTACGGTAGTATTAAAATAGAAATCTTCTGGATACTTTCCGTGCATTTACTGAAATATGCATCATTTTTCCTCAGCACTCTGTCTTGAAATTCTAGCACCATACAGTGAAATATTAACTCTGTTAAGCAGCCAGGAATGGAATTTTTGCAATCTGGTGGCAATTCACTGATAGACCCAACTTAAAGTACTAAGCTTGCCAGGTATCATGATATAAATTCTGCCATTAAAAATAGTTAAACAGGCTCAAGTACATTAAATAATTATAGGTTAAATAATTACATAATTAAATATTACAATTATTTTATACAATAAAATATAATTAAGATACCAGGTGACATTCAGACAACATGCCTCCTGAATATATAAGAATCCAAATAAGAATAGTGTCACCAACATGAGAGATTTTATTTCATTTTTCTTATACTGTATATATTTAGATCAAGGGAATGAAAATATGGCTTTTAAGACTAAGTTGGTATCACAACTCTTAATTGCCTTCTATGTGTTTTAATGTGGTAGTGCACATATGCATGTACAGACGGACAACACAAGACTCAGTTTTAAAATGCGAAGTTATATCATCAAACAAAATTATTAAACTGTACTGTAGCTATTTTAAAGGATGCAAAATAATATATATTTACTAATTAGGAGATATTCTAAAATATTTTAAATAGTAAGCTTTACATGTATTTGTTTTCTATAACAAAATATAAAATTAAAAAATTGAAGAAAAATGAAAAGTTTGGCATGAAAATTATATGAATATTATATTACAGTGTAATATTTCTCATACTGATATTATAGTAACTTTATTTATATGAAATCTATTTAATCTCTGTGGATATTTGCTTACTGTAGATGAGGAAAAGACATAAAGCTAAGAACAAGCCCCAAGTCTTAACTGTACCCTATAAATTACCTCAATACATCCTAATATTATGAAAGAAGCTAAAGTAATGAATTGTCTTTTTAATTATCAAAACACACTGAGCTTTTGAAAATTAACTTGTAATCGGAATAGTACAATATTGGAATATCGACACCATTTACTATAGTAAGAAACAGGCAGATTTTGTTCACAACTGATACTATTCTAATGGAAATGAAAACCAAGTGGAAGGCACATACTATGCTAGGGTGCATCTCAGAGAAATAATTGACATTGATCAGGCAGTGACTAATTAAATAAGATAATTGAAATAAAAACCTGGCCATTTTCTGCTAATTGGTTTCATACATCGACTGCTAATTAACCTCTTGAAAGAGTAAGCCACAACCATACATAAGCATGTATGTGCCTGTCTAGATTGTTGTAGGCATGAAACAGACTTGTAAATAAAACCGTGGAACTCGTAATGTAAACTTTTCAGCACAGTTTATCTTTATGCAACTCTGTTGAAAAGAAAACCAGCTGGGGGGAAAAAATCAGAAAACAAAGATACATGTTATTTAGAGGACTTAAATTTCAGATGGTTTGGATTGGGCTATTACATATACTACTTTTTTCTAAGTCCAACATTTTTCTTTAAAGAAATAGCAATACAGAAAGGCAAGTAGGTGTGAAAGCAGCTGCCATTTTATTTATGAGAATGACATCCAGACACAGTAACAGATTCTTTTCAAAGCCAATTTTGACTCCTTAGGCACTTTCCTCCAGGTCTGGGTTATTTCTGGTATGGGACCCAGGCTAAGACATTTGATTGATGGACCATAAATTATAAGTTGGTGAAAGCTGCATCCCTTACTGCATTTTTATACCAAAGTTCTTCATTTCTACAGGAATAGGAAAGACACTTGAAAAAATAAAATTGCCATCGTGATATAAAATTGGTCATAAGTCATATAAATATTAGCCTTTCTCAATATATTATAATGCTTATAAATAGAAGCTGTAACCAATAATAGTTTTCCTTATGTATGCACTGGCTTATTAACATTCTGTATGATTACATTTCATACTAAATCTTCAAAAGAAGAATGTTAAGTTATATTATCAGCTTTGCTCATGAGTCCTGCAGCAAGGCAACTGTTCACACAAATTATTCCTTTTCATTAATTTGCATAAGCTCCAACAGCAGTCAAGATAGAGAAATGGTTATAACTGTTCCTGGTTTCACATATTTTTGGCAATTGCTTATGTTCTTTCTATGATTTGAATCACTTGTCCAGATGTTGCTCCAATATAGTCCTCTTACTTGTTTTGGGGGAGGAATATCTTTCCCCCCACTTATCACAGTCAAAGAAATTATAATATGAATCAATATTTGTATCCCAATGGCATCATGTATCCTGATTGAAATGAAAACTTATTTGTAAACTGGATGTTCATTAGGCTATATCAATGCAACATGGTCTCCACTGTTGTATTATTCTTAGCTCCAAGCATAAGTTAATTACAAGGCTTGTGACCCTTTATATTTCAGCCAAATCCATATTTTTGTCCATAATCTGAAATAACAATGAAAAAGAAATCAGAAACTATGGTTTGAATGAGATCAAAATGTAAATATGAAGGAAATGATGAATCTAAACTGCTTTTGATAAATTTTGCTTTTATTTTTTCTTTGATTATTAGAATAATTACCCTTAGCATTTAAAAACAGTTTCTCACTGCATAAATATTTAAGACAAATAACTATCACTGAAAACATACTCTGAACAAAATAAGCAATTTTAGATTCACTAGATGCAGTTATCACTTCAACATGTATTTGTTTTTTCCTAGACAAAAATATAGTATGTGAAGGATCCTTCCATATTCATTTATTTTATTACAGTTCACATCCTAGATTTTATTCTTCTTAAGTGAGACTAATCTTATTAGTCATAGTCATAAGTACTGTGTCATAAGTAACAATCATATATAACATGGGAAAGAAATTTTCTCTATAGAGAAACAGAGAAAATATCTCATTCCAGTTTCTCAACCATAGTGAAAATTAGAGATAATTTAATCTGCACCAGACAGAGAATTTGAGTGTTCACACAAAAACCATCAGTGTATAGTATTCTAAAGAAAAGTGTAAAATCAATGGAAAAAATACAAAATATAATATATAATCCATATAATAAAAATAAAAGCAACAAACTCAGGAGATCACCTTTTAGAAAATCCATACTCCCATTTTAGATATAGATGATGTTGTATGCCTCCCCTTCTGTTGAGAGAGGGCTGTTCAATTTTGACATAGATGGCCTCTTTGACCCCTCACTGACCCCAGTTTAGTTTGAAAGAGGGGTCAAAGAGGCCATCTATGTCAAAATTGAACAGCCCTCTCTCAAAGAGGGGGAGGGATACGACATCATCTATCTCCAGTCTACAACATAGTCCTTTCAACAATTCCAAGAAGGCTCCACACCCATTTGCACTATTCAGGTGACCCTGACAACACAGATAAACCTCCAGGGGGCCTCAACAGCTCTCTAAAAGAATGCAAATGACCAGCTGTCTGCAAGGAGTATAAATCCTTCCATTCCCCACTATCCAGAGCTGAAGAATCAGAGTCAGAGCTGAAGAAGCTTCTTGGATAAGAAGTGAAACGTCTTCAAAGAAAAACAAGAAAGTCCAGTTGCCTCTTGAAAAACACCTTTGGGACATTTCTGGCCTTTTGAAAGAGTTTGAATAGCTGGCTTTTCCAATTGGCCTGGGGACCCAATGAGGGTTGTTTGTGTCATACTGGAGGTGGCTGATAGACTGAGATAAGTCCACCTCCACCTCCATCCCATGTACATCTTGCTCCGTTCCTTCCCATCTTTGATGATTTTTAATCATTTTTAATGTTCATATTTATTTTAATATTTTATCATATTGTTTTTACTTAGTTGTAAGCCGTCTAGAGTTGTCCCTTGTGGAGAGGAATGGCATAACATTTTTATGAATAAATAAATAAATAAATAAATAAATAAATAAATAAATAACTAAA
>QLTV01001146.1:3239152-3292420 GCA_003457575.1 Thermophis baileyi | reverse complement strand
CATTTTTATAAATAAATAAATAAATAAATAAATAAATAAATAAATAAATAAATAAATAAATAATGACATTCTTATATTTTACCTCTTTAATCAGCACCTGTAGTCTCTTCCAAATTGGCTTTTGCATAACTCAAAGGCAGATGGAGACCCACAACTGGGCCAACAACACTCAACCATGAAATAATATAGTTTGTATGCCTACAAAGAAAAAAAAGAAAATGCACATTTCTATTTAGGGGAACAGTAATGAAATATTCCAAGTATCTTTGAAAGTTGGGCACTATTTTTATTAAAATGTTATGACATACAGCTTATAAAAAAGAGCATTTTGTAAAACAATTTACATTATTGGCAATTCTAACCTTCCAGTACAGTGTATTTTGAGACAGACAAAGTTGTTAGACATCTCTGCAGAGAATGAATTAATTGCAAGAAGTACCAACATAAAGAGCCGAGGTGGCGCAGTGGTTAGAGTGCAGTACTGCAGGCTACTTCAGCTGACTGCTAGCTGCAATTTGGCAGATCGAATCTCACCAGGCTCAAGGTTGACTCAGCCTTCCAACCTTCTGAGGTGGGTAAAATGAGGACCCAGATTGTTGGGGGCAATATGCTGACTCTGTGAACCGCTTAGAGAGGGCTGTAAAGCACTGTAAAGTGGTATATAAGTCTAAGTGCTATTGCTATTGCTATATACTCTTTTAGTTGGTGATTGTGAAATTGTTTTACTACAATTGTTTATACTTTAAATTAAGTATAAGAAGACAATTCAACTCGGGGGGGGGGTTTCCTAAAAAAAATTCCCATTTTAAATAAGAAAAGCTGCAAAAATTGTAAATGAAATTCAACAGATCTGAAACACACAAGGAACCTGTAATGTAATAAAAGCACAAAGTCACATATTACTGAAAGCTCTTTTAGAAAGGAATGTTGGAAAGATTGTTTAAAGTCCATAGAACTGGACTTTGATGAATTTTAAAAAGCATCAAGTTATTTGTAAAGTAACCCAAGTAAATGGACGACCTGACACTGATCTGAGAGTATAGCTTATTTTCTTCTCACATTTCTCTATTTCAGGCATTCAATTGAATTTTTTAGTGTTTGAGAAATATGAGAAAGCTCAAATTCTCAACCCTGAACAGCAGTAGGACTGAACTGCTACCTGCAAAAATAACAAAGAGGGGAATTGTAGTTGGTGGCTCCCTACTATCAGAACCAGATTATAGTCAAACACATCTCTTGAACCTAAGAAAACAGACTTTAATCAATGCAAAGCAATACTAGGTGGCAGACAAAGAAAATGGGAAGATGCTCAAAACACAATTGTAACTAAATTTAACAAAGAAAAAGAAAAACAGCAGAAACCAATATAGCTGCATAAAACTGTAAGTGACAATCTGGAAAAAAAGACATATACAGTATAGCAGGTAAGGACATTAAGTGAGGTCACTAAGGAAGAATGTGTACTAGTATTCTAGATTTGTAGAAATAATGCCAAGGAAAGAAAGATCAGAATGTGTTAAACCAGCAAAGAACAGAAAGCAAAAATCAAGCTGCTCAAACTAAAGCACAAGAAAAATAAACACTATCCAGTTAGTCCTTGACTTACAACCATTCATTCAGCAACTGTTTGAAGTTATGACGGTGGAACTGTATGAACGAGGAACTATGGAACTATAAGAATTATATACTCATTATAACAATAAGTTTAGGAATTAGCACCTTATTTTGTAACCTCCCCCCCCCCCCAGCTATAGAAAACATGTATGGTTCTTAGGCAATAGTTCATCACCAAAAATACACTATTGATTTTTTTTCATGAAATATTTAAGGTTGGGTTTGAGAATGTACACTGGTATTACTCACTTTTTTTGTTTATGTAAATTGGATAATATTGAAGACATAAATTCATTTGTCCGGCAGGGATGAAGTACAAAGAAAGGCTGACCAAGTAATGGATGTTCCTGAAAAGAGGGGATCTCGTTAACAATGTAAATGCATTTTTAGTATACAAAATTGTTTAAAGTTCACAAGTTGTCCCATAATAATTTTTTAAAATATACTTTTTTCAATGAATGGAACTGAAGTGAAATTGAATTACCCAAGATCATCTAATAACATGGGTGCCCCATGTGTAAGATGTGGGCACTTCCGCTCATGTGGAAAGCTCCACTTGTGCGGATGTGCCTCCCACTCACACGGAACCATCCGTTCTCCCCCATCTGCCGGGCTGCCAAGCCGGAAAGGTTGGGGACCAGATCTAATAAGCCTGAGGCATGAATCCTAGACTTCTGAACCTATTCAGTATTATTTTGAATAAACTATCATTTATTTAACTAAAAAAGTATCAACATGATTAAATAACAAAATTTAAATAACTATAACTGTACACAAGTTGGAATTATAATGATAACATTCATACAATACTGCATTTACCTTAAAAATGTACCATCTAAATATTATTCTTAAAACATTACTCATGTGAAAAAGTTATTTAGCATTTGAACATTAAAGATGTTTAACAAGATTATAAGCTCATGGTCAATTCCAAATATACAATATTCTAAATCATTTTTAAAAAATATCACACAAGAAAGTAATGGACAGGGGTTGGGCAGGATATGCATAAAATGTTAAAATAAGAATAATTACGATAATAATTTCCAAGCTATGTTTTTTCCTTCTCTTTGTATTAGCAAAAGGATTTGCAGAGATAAATAAATTTAACTCTGACTATAAATGATTTACTGTTCTTTTTCAGGCCAGACCTACTGCTAAGTGCTAAACCAATATTGGTGTTATTGAAATTGTATTAGTCATAATTGGGATTGGCAATCAGAATTTACATTTGGCTCATGAACATTTTGATTATGTTCCTGTAGTTTGGTAGCACTAACAAAATAAACGTTGCTACTTTGTCACAAACCTTTTTCACATACTTTTTTAAAACTGGATCCCCAAAAAGCATAGCAGTGAGAAATATAATTTAACTGAGTAATGAGAATAAAAAATATAACTATAATAATATATTTAAGATGAATTTAATGTATTTAAGATAATCTTAGCTATATATAGGATTACTATTTTTACATTTACCAGCTTATATCAGCACCAGACTATTGCATGTTCCTTTTCTACAAATCAAATGCTCTTTTATTTTTGGAGATATAAACACACTCATTTTCATATCTGTCTTATGCTATCCGGAAATGGTCAGCATATATGATTCTCTAGATCTGTGTGCCAGAGGTGGCACGTAGGCCGACTCTGATGGCACGCGAGCCATCGCCCCAGTTCAGCTCCGCCGTGCATGCGCGTGCGCCTTCCACTGGCCAGCTGGTCTTTGGGTCTCTGTGTGGGGGCGGGGCACAGGCGGGGGTCATGTGCATGCGTGGGGGCAGGACGCGTGCGGGGGGGTCGCACACGCATGTGCGGGGTTGCGGGGTGTGTGCGGGGGTCATGCACGCATGCACAGGGGGCACATGTGGGGTGGTCACATGCGCATGCATGGGAGGTGGGGCACATGCGGAGGGGTCATACGCACATGCACGGGGGCATGTGGGGGTGTCGCACACGCATGCATAAAGGGGCAGGTGTGTGCGGGCCATGTGCGCATGTGCGGGGGCGGCGGGGCGCATGCACGGGGGTGCGCACATTGCATTTGGGGGGTTCAGGCGCGCGCAACCGAAAAAGGTTAGCCATCACTGTTCTAGATGTTCATGAATTTCAACTCTCATCAAACATACTCAACTTGACTAGAAATTAAAATTTTCTTATCCTATAGCTCTATATTTAAACTCGGAAACACTGAAAGTTTTTGGAAATTAACAAGTCAGTCAGTGAGACAAATTTAGCATCTTTAATTTTGTGCAAAATATAATGTAACAATGAATTTATAAAGATATGCAATATAGTGCAAAAATATACATTGAAACTATAACACTATAACATTTACCGAACTGAAGAAGATAGAAGAATATTAAATATGTTTTAAGTTCCTTTTATTTTAATCCTGTAGATCCCAACTATAAATTCATGCAAAGATATTACCATCTGTTACTCATATAAATGAACTGATGTCATTTTTCATTATGAAATAAGTGCCAAACTGGGGAAAAAAACCTTTACTATTGCATCAGAAAAACTTAAAAAACTTGTTGCAAAGACAGATTTCTGGAAAAGAACCAAGTCTTGAAACTGGCAATAATTTTTCTATTATCAAAATTTTATCTATTATTAACTATGTATTATCAAATGAATGTCAACTCTTACTGAAAAAAATAGAGAGAATTTTTCTAGGTTGAGAGATCCCCAACCTGACCCTTCAGGTCTTCTAAAGATACACATACTGCCACAGTAATAAAGTCCATCCATCTTGATACTGGTTTTTTTCCCTTTCTTTTCACATTTCCTATGATGATAGTTTTCTGTAGAGAGATAAGTCTTTTCATAATGTATCTAAAATATGATAATTTGTCCCTGGTCATTTGTGTCTTGAGTGACAAGTCTGGATTGATTTTTGTTTCTTGGATACCCATATATTCTCAGAATCTCCTCCAACACAAAAGTTCAAACGCATCAATAGTCTTTCTATCAAACTTCTTCAAAGACCCACTTTGCTTCTACACAGTCTCGCAGGCAAAACCATTGCTTGTGCAAGTTTGATTTTTGTAAGTATAGACAGATGACAGCATCTGAATATCATTTTATGTTTTCATACCAAGCATTAGTGTGTATTTGTTTGGTGCTACTTCTTTTACTCTTAACAGTCCATCCAAAAGAGCAGGACATGTCCTTTCCCTAATACTATGATACAGCTAAACAGCCAGTGTGTTGTAGTAGTTAAATTAGCAATCAGCTTGTTTCAATCTGGCACCATTCAAATGTGTTGAAGCACAGTTCCCTTGTCCCTAACTAGCCTGTGCTGACTGGAGATAAAGTTATTGTCTAACATGCTTAGATGGTGCCATGTTGGAAAAGAATGGTCTCTTCTGTTCTTGTAGAAAGAAAATAATTTGCAGGAATCAAAACATATACAGTGTGATGGCCCGTGCTATCAGCCGGATTCCCATGTTTAGAGAAGTATTATGTGGTAGAATATACCCTAAATATTTGATGCTGTTTCCCCTTAAATGGCTCATCCCCTAACAATTCTTCAATATCCTTCTGTCCCTCCATGCACCAATACCTCTTGAAATAGCTCTGGAAGCGACTCTTTATACTTTAGTTTTGCCTAAACTATCTATGAGGCTGAGAATCAAAGAAACAAACAACAGCACAGGAAATGGGAAAGAAGAGTATATACAGTAACGGATTTAAAAGTTCCAAAGTACAGAACTGAAAAACAACTATATGAAATTTTTATTATTATGCGTGTCAGGCAAGTTCAAGAATTCTCCCCACACACAAATGGTAAAATTTGGTTTCCATATGTCAGATTTGCATATACGTTACAGAAAGGAAACATGACTCATACTGATCCATATACAGTAAGCACAAACCCATTTAAATGGAAAAAAATAGTCATAACTTAATCTTTTTGTGAGTTAAATTGCTATTTCAGTGGATCACCTCCTGATTAATATCTATCTGAAATTTGGTTGAGGCAATCTGACATTTTGAAAAACAAAAATATTTTGTGGACAGGAATAAATATATCAAATATTATTTTTTTCTTTTAGAATGTAACCATTATGTTTCTACAAAGTGGATAATGACATGTACAATATTTTTTGCACTATAAGACACTCTGGAACATAAGACGCACCTAGCTTTTGGAGAGGAAAACAAGAAAAAAAATATCTGCCTCTGCCTCCCAGCATCCATCTGGCTAGCATCCTTGCAGCAAACAGCAAACAGCCTGGTCAGCTTCAGCAAACAGCTGGGGAATGGCGATCACTGCCGATCGCCACCGCCATTCGGCAAACGGCGGCGGCGATAGGCAGTGGCAGTGGCAGTGACGACAATCCCCGCCACCTAGAATAGCTGATCGGCGGTATTCCGGAAGGCCGATCCAACCGCCAATCAGCTGCTTGGCAGCGAAGGCTCCAGTGTTCCCCGGCAGTGACAAATGGCAACAGTGGTGACAGGCGGTGGCGACAGGTGGTGGCAGCGGTGACAGGCAGTGGCGGCGGTGAATGCCGCTGCCGCACCAATCCCTTCCCCCCACTGCAATATTTGCTCTATAAGACGCACAGACATTTCCACCTACCTTTTGGGGGGGGGGGAGTGCGTCTTATAGTGCGAAAAATAAGGTAAATAAAAAAGGCTTTCTTATAATGCCTGTCCACTATATGTTTGTAAACTTGTTTCTCTCAATATTTTAATTCTCCCATTCATATTACCCCTTCCAATTTCCATAGATTTTTAAACAAAAGTTTTCACTTAATTTTATTGTTCAAAATCTTTTACTATAAATTATCAGAATTTTTTAAATTAAATGATAATTTTATCTTCTACAATGCAGCAATCTAAACAGAGAAAACAGACAAATAACAGCTCTGATATTTAAAAAAACAGAGTTTGTATTGATGCATGATTTGTATCAATCTAACTACATATCTAAAAATATGTAGTTTGAACATGTGATGGTGTAAGTTTCTTTTGGCAGTGTATTAAAAATTAATATCTAGAGAAGTGTTTATTTTTTCTGGTTTCATATTCTTTATCCTTATTTTATCTGACTAAATACAATATTTCCACTAAATTATTTCCATTAGACATCAATGCAAATGTATATGAATCATTCTTTTTTTCATCTCCTGAGAAAGCAATCTTCATTCCCCCCATAACCGGACCTTTCCAATGAGGTTATACAACTTTAAAGAGTAAGCTTACAGTGAGATAATGCCTAAAATAATATGTGAAATATAATCCATGTCAAATTTCAATTAACAACAAATGTCACTTTTGGGTAATGGATACAGCAAGGTAATTAGTTCTGGATAGCTGGTATTGTATGTTTTACTTCTCTTCCCCCAAACAGCAGGTATTTTGTTATCGGTACATTTCCTGTAACAGCACCATTTATTTTCCCTGTCATAACTGGAACTTCTCCAGTGGTAATGGCTTCTATTTTCTCCAGTGCTACATTAAACTGCCTTGGAGCATTCATCATAGCATTTATGGCCACTCCATTTCTCCTGCAGTGGAAAGGGACTGTTGTCCAAAACATCCTGTCTCGTCCAGTTTGCATGATGTAGCTTTGATGAAAATCATTCACAGAGATATGCCAAGCTTTTATCAAGGACAGCAGAAAATGGTTGTACTTGAACTTGCTTTTAGTACCACAAGTATCTCATCTGTTCTTCGGGCTGAGGAATTGGGAGGGGAGGGTATTTAATTAGAATCACTGAAAACGTTAAATTATAATTTAATTAAATTAAAATAGTCATACCTTTCATTTATTTAAATCAATAAAATGATCACACTGACAAATTTCCAAATAGTACAATGTAGCTTCATTAATAAAGGATAGAACAGAACAATAAATTCCTGTGATTTGGATATTGTGTTTAATATATATTTAAATGTATTAGAATTTTTAGCAAATGCATAATACTGCTGGTTCATTTTCAGTTTTTGATCCACTAAGACATCTAGAAATTTTCTGCCTCTATTACTCTTATTATTACTATACTAGCTGATAACCCAGCGTTGCCCAGGTATTTATAGACGTCGAAGCGTTTGTCTGACAGGGAGCCATTGGGAGGGGCCTTTCTTTCCCCTACTCCCATGCTCATCATCCCTGCCCTCTCCCTTCCCCCTCCCATGCGCTCCTCTTTCCCGCCCTTTCTACGATCCTGGCACTTTGGCCCAAATCCACCAGGGGGCGCCGTCTGCCTCTGACAGGAGCCATTGGGAGGGGCCTTTCTTCCCCCTACTCCCATGCCCATCAACCCTGCCCTCTCCCTTCCCCCTCCCATGCGTTCTTCTTTCCCGCCCTTTCTATGAATTGCTCGAAATTGCTCAAGCCGTTCCAGAGTTATGCTGGAACATACATACATACATCCTTTTTTATATAGATAGATGCATTAATTGTTCTTGTTTTGCCCCTAAATATAAGATATTATATTTGTTCTTTTGGTTTTGTCTCAATATTCCAGATATAAAAATCCTTCTATGGTGTTGGATAATTGTCCTATTTTTGGAAGACTGTAAATCATAAACACTTTTTACCTTACTTTGCAAAATTATCTATATATCTATCTATCTATCTATCTATCTATCTATCTATCTATCTATCTATCTATCTATCTATCTATCTATCTATCTATCATCTATCAAAGGATGTATGTATGTATGTTCCAGCATAACTCTGGAATGGCTCGAGCAATTTCAACCAAACTTGGTACACAGATGACTTACCCTCTGGAAACAAATACTGTGGGGGTAAGACACCCCTAGCACCCCTACCATATGAAGAATATGGCCTTGGATAAAGTTATCACAGAGTCGTAACATGACTCTGGAGCAAGACACAACAGGTCCTGCTCTTTTTTCTATGTAACATTTTTTACTTGTGCATTTGGTTTTGTTTTCTGTGTATATAATTTTGCACTCGTATCAATTCAATTTCGTTCCATTTCTTTTAGTCCATTTTTTCCCCAATCCATAAAGACTGTTTTGAATTTCTGTCTTCCACAGTATTAGCTAATCTACCCAAGTTTGCATCATCTGCCCCTCTGACAAGCATTCACTTCCCTACTTTATCCAAATCATTAATAAAAATAACAAACCAAGGTTGCTCCTTGAGACATCCCACTTGATACCCCTCTCCACTTATGAGAATCCATTAATATGCATTCTTTCAGTAGGAGTATTGAGCCATAATTAATGTACCCACTTAATTACTATGCCATCTAGCCCACACTTAACTAGTTTGCTAATCAGCATGACAAGATATTTTATCAAATGTTTTGCTAAAATCAAAATATACAGTTTATGTCTACAGCATTCCCACAAACTGCTGAGGAAGTTATTCCATTGAAACATGAAATAAAATTTCACTGGCAGATTTATTGTGGACAAAGACGTGGTACTTTTGGTAATCAATGTTTCTTAATGTTTCCATTCACCTGCACTTCTTGTCCATGATTTCTCATAAAGTTTCAACCAGACTATCCAGTAAGTATTTCTGAATGCAATTCAATTGATTCTACTGATTCAGTCAGAGGAAATAAATCTTTAATTTTGTTTGTTTTTTACTTCCTTTAGACCAGTGTTTCCCAATCTCAGCAATTTTAAGATGTGCGTACTTTAATTCTCAGAACTCCCCAGCGAGCATGGGAGTTGAAGTCCTCACATCTTAAAAGTTGCTGAGATTGAGAAATACTGCTCTAGACTGTCTATGGAGATTCTTAGTCATCCAGCTCATGGTTGTCCCAAAGGTGTTTTTTCAAAAGGCAACTGGACTTTGTTTTTCCTGAACTGAACTGAAGAAGCTTCTTGGATGAGAAGTGAAATATCTTCAAAAGAAAACGAAGTCCAGTTACCTTTTGAAAAAGGACCTTTAAGACTGCTCTAGACTGATGAAAAACTTAAGTACAGGTGCTCTTCAACTTACAACCATAATTGAGCTTGTGAGTCATTGCCCTGATTGTTAAGTGAACCCATTGTTCACTATAGGGCTTTTTTTTTGCCAGAAACTGGAAGTAAAGTCTGATTTCTGGGAAAAAAAGTCATAAATCGTGGTCACATGATTTTGAGATGCTGTAAATGTAAATGTGGGCCAGTTGCTGAGCACCAAAAATGTGGTCATGTGACTGGGAGGGCAGATATCAAAACTTTATACCCATATCTTAAGTCCCTTTTTCAAGTCCATCAGAACTTTGAACGGCTGCTAAGCAACCAATCATGGTCAAAGACTACCTGTAGTAGTCAGATAATGCCAGGGGTTGGACAAGAGCTGCTGCATGGGTTAAAAAAGGTGCATGGGAGGCTGATGCAGGTCAGGGAGGATGTGGGGGGGACACACAGGGTCTTACTTCCCCCTTCCATTCCCAGCAGACAGGTAAGTGGCTGCTGCTGAGTGGGAGAGGGAATGAGGAATTGTAAAACTGACTGGGAAACTGTCACAGAACATTGAAAATGAAGATTATGTGAACACAACAGCAGCCAGTAGCACTAAAACAGCCACAACTTTCCCAAATTTCATGGGTCCTGCATTTTGGATGCATTCTATACATTAGTCCATTTGAGGTATCTTGCTTTTAAAATTGTTGCCCTAGGATGTAGATTTAATAGTTGTAAGCTGATGAGAGGTTGTAAGCTGAGGCAACCGGAAGCTGATGCAATGGGAATGAGGCAGCAGGGTTACTGCCACTTTAAGAAGCTGGGTAAGAAGCTGCCTGTATAAGGGAAGCCATTAGAGGGCGTGTCCCTTCTCCTCATGTTCTCTCTCGTCGTGTATTCTGATTGCTCTTCTCCGTGTATCAGTAGCTGTATGATAAGGTATTTAACCACGTATAAGTTTGTATATATTTAGCTGTATATAAACCACTATTAATTATCTAAAGGCTCTGTGTACTATGTGCTGTTTTTTTGCTCCTGGGTTTATCTCATAATACTAATCATGCTGCCTAAACTCTGACAGGTTATGGGCCCAGCCCACAGTGAGAAGGCCAGAGTGGTTAGTGAATTGTGAGTGTTTTGTCTGGGGATACCTGGGGCTCACAGGAACGGAGGCGAGACGAGGTTCTTCAAACAGCAACACGCTTTATTTCAATTCAGCACCACAGGCAACAATGAGAAACAGAGAACAGCAACCGGCCGGCTGACAGCTCCTTTTATACTTGAGCTGTCAAGCTGACAACCAATCAGGATGTCCCATTTTCCCGCTTGCCGGCCGCTCGTGTCTTAGCCAATCAGGCTCAGCTTGCACTCGGCTCGGGTTTTGGCATCATCGTAAGTCTGAGGACTTTACACCCCTCACCTCCCAGATGGCACATGCGTAGTTGGCAAGGTACGTAGGCCGATGTTGGCTCCGTCCTGACCGCCTCAGTTCAGGGCCGGCGGCTGAAGAGGGAGGAGCTGGTCGTGGGTCCTCTGGAACTCCCTGCGACCTGGCCAAGGATTCGCCCGGAGTCGAAGGCAGCGCTGGAGCGGTAGAAACATCTGGCAAGGTAGGCGATGTGTCTCTATCAGGGACCGGCTGCGGTGAAAGCTCGGAATGGGCGGCCTGGGCTCTGGAGCTGGTGGAAACTCCCAGGGAGGCTTGGGCCTGGTCCGGTGGTGATGGGTCCTCGCAGGGGACTCGTCACCTTAACTGGTTAATGTGCTGGAACCAAAGCCAGCCGTTGGTGAGCTGGACCCTATAAGAGAAGGGTCCAGTTAGTTGAGTCACGTGTCCCGGCAGCCATTTTTGGCCAGTCCCTAAGTTAAGGGCGAATATTGAGTCCCCCACTGCGAATTCCCTGGGCCGTTGTTCGGGAATGGGAGGTCGTCCGGCATCGAAGTTGGGGTGCAGGTGGTCCAGTTGGGTCCGGAGACGGCGGCCCATTAGCAATTCTCCAGGGCTAAACCCTGTGGCCTGGCACGGGGTAGTGTGTTGAGCTAAGAGGTATTTGCACATACTATCATGCCAATTGCTATGCCCCAGGCAACTCAAAGCCTCTTTAGCTGACCTAACTGCCCTTTCAACCAGGCCATTTGCAGCAGGGTGAGCCAGCACAGTAGTGGCATGGCGGATGCCCAGCCTGACTAAAAAAACTTGGAAGGGGGCAGCCGTGAACTGGGGCCCATTGTCTGTCACCAAGGTGTCAGGGAGCCCATGCGTGGTGAAAGGCATTCTAAAACCCTAATGACAGCTTCTGAAGAAGTGGTAGGCATTAATGCCAGCTCAACCCACTTTGAATAGGCGTCTACGAGGACTAGGAATGTGTGACCATGGACAGGACCAGCTAAGTCCAGGTGGATCCTAGCCCATGGTGCCCTTGGGGACTCCCACTCATGAATTGGGACTGCAGGCAGTGCAGGCCGGGATTGCTGACATGCCTGGCATCTAGCCACCCAACCCTCAATCTCCTGGTCCATCCTGGGCCACCAGACATAGCTGCGGCCTAGGGCTTTCATCCGTACAATGCCAGGGTGAGCGGTGTGCAGGCATTCGAGGATGGCCTGCCTGACTCCTGGGGGTATCACTACACGCTGTCCCCATAGCAAGCATCCCCTTAGGACGGAGATCTCGTGCTGCCTGGTCAGGTATGGCTGAAACTCTGAGGGCACAGGCCCCCGAGGCCACCCCCTGCAGGCCCAATCCAATACCTGAGACAGGACAGGGTCAGCGCTGGTGAGGGAGGCAATCTGCCTGGCAGAAACAGGGCTCTGCAACTCTTCAACGAGGAGAACAGAGGCAGTTGGAACTGGGTCCACTATGGGCAAGGACAAAGGACAGCGGCTCAGTGCGTCTGCATTCCCTAACAACTTGCCTGGCCTGTAGTGCAATTGGTAGCTGTACCCAGCCAAAAATTCAGTCCAGCGGGATATGCAGGGAGACAACATCTGGGGGCTTTGGCGATCCCCAGATAGCAAGCCCAATAGTGGCTTATGGTCAGTCACTAAGTGGAAGTGTCTGCCATAGATGTAATCATGGAACTTACAGACGCCAGCTACACAAGCAAGGGTTTCCCTATCTAGTTGGCTGTAATTACGTTCAGCCAGTGATAGGGTCCTAGAATAATATGCTATAGGGGCCTCCGATCTATTGGGTAAGATGTGACTAAGCACAGCCCCCTCCCCATAGGGCGAGGCATCGCAAGCCAATAGCAAGGGTAAGTTCTCACTGTACTGGACAAGGACAGTCTGCGAGGTTAACAAGTCCTTAGCGCCAGGCAGCTTTTGCGTCCAAAAGCCTGTGTAATGGCTCAGCCACAGAAGCCTTATGAGGCAAGAAGATAGCATAGAAATTGAGCAGGCCCAAGAAAGCCTGCAGCTGAGCCCTAGACACAGGGGTAGGAGCATTCTTAATGGCCTCCACTTTGGACGGGGTTGGACGGATGCCGGAGGCATCAATTAGGAACCCCAGAAATTCGATCCTGGGTACCCCAATCTTACACTTATCCTTGCATAGTTTAAGGCCAGCTTGTCTAAAGCGTAGGAGAACAGCCCTTAATTTAGAGAGGAGGTCAGCCTGAGAGGTGGCAGAGATGATTACATCATCAAAGTAAGGCACCACCCCCTGCAACCCTTGGAGCAGTCGTTCCATGAGGCACTGGAAGATGCCAGAGGCCACACTAACTCCAAACTGGAGACGCTTGCACTTAAAAGTGCCCCGGTGGGTGACGATGGTTTGGGCCATGGCAGTGGCCTCATCCACTGGAAGCTGCTGATAAGCTTGGGCGAGATCCAGTTTAGAAAATACAGACCCCTGGCCCAAGGAATGCAGGAGGTGCTGCACCACTGGCACCGGGTATGGGTTTGCCTGAAGGGCCTTATTGAGGGTTGCCTTGTAATCAGCACAGATCCTGATAGACCCATCCTGTTTCAGGGGTATAACGATGGGGGTATCCCATTTGGAATGGTCCACTGCTTCTAATACCCCTTGGGCAATCAGCTTATCTAATTCCAAATCAACGTTGGGGCGGAGGGCTAAAGGTACCCGCCTGGGTTGTAATCTAATTGGGGCCAACTGGGGGTCTAAATTAAAGGAAATGGGGCTCCCCGTATATTACCAAGGCCACCGTCAAACATGTCTGCAAATTCAGAAGCAAGGTTGTCAAATGCGTTGGGGGTGGTCGAGTGGATGCCAGACACTGTGAGGCCTAGGGCAAAGAACCAGTCAAGGCCCAGCAGCGTTGGTAACTCCATTCACCACGATGAGTGGCAGGTAGCCTGAGAAGGCCTTGTGAGAGACCTGGAACGACCCGCAGCCGACCGTTGGAATCAATTTGCCCTGGTAGTCCTTGAGAGCGATGGGGCAAGGTTGGAGAATTTGCTTGTTGAAGTGTGGCATCAGTTGGTTTATCGTGGCCCAAGAAATTAGGGATTTGGAGGATCCTGTGTCGACCTCCATTTTGCAGGGCTTGCCTTCAATCTTCACCGTGAGGTACAGTTTACGAGAGGAGGTGGTTTCAGAGGCTTGGCTGACTGCCATTGTGAGAGGGCTGTCGGCTCTAGTGATTGAGAAACAGTCTTCTCTGCGGTTTGGTGGCTTGCGATAGGGCTTACGTTGGTAGACAGGTTCAGGTGGCCCTTCCATGGCTGGCATGGATGCTCGGCACACTCTGGATAGGTGCCCCTTCTTACCACATCAACGGCATGTGGTGGTGCGGAACCTACAATCAGCTCTGTTGTGGTTCCTTCCACAGCCTAGGCAAGAGGTCTGAGGTGATCTCATAGTTGGAGTTTTCTTCCTAGCTGTCTTGAGGCGGCTTACTTCTTCCTCCTCATCTGAAGGGACATCTAGGTCTGTGTCCTCATGGTGGACAGCTTGGCTTCTGCTGGGCAGTGAGCTGGAGGGAAGGTGCCTCTGGAGTTCAGTGGCAGACCTCTCAGAGAGTTCAGTCTTTAGGTTCAGCTCTGTGCGGGCTAATAGGTGACGCTGGTGCCTGAGGTCTCTAACTCCACAGACCAATTGATCCAGCAATAGATCATCCAGGTCTGTGAACTCACAGTTTTGGGCAGCAGTGCGAAGGGCAGCCATATAGTCGTTTACAGACTCCCCTTCAGCTTGATACCTCAGGCAAAAGGCATGCCGTCTCGCGATGTGCGATGGTGTTGGAGAGTAGTGGTTTCTAAGCTTTTCCAGGAGCATCTCCCACGGCACCATGTAGACTGGCTGAGGGGCTGTCAAAGCTCTTGCTGTGGCAAACATTTCACGGCCGCAGGAGCTTAAAAAATAGCCCAGCTTCCTGGTGCGGGATAGCTCCGTGAAGTCAGTTGCTCTGAGGATGCATTCAAAACGCGTGAGGTAATCGTCCCACATCTCAGTAGCTGGCTCAAAAGGAGCGAATGCTGGTAGGGTGGCCATCCTGACAAGGACGGATTAGGGCGGCAGGCACCCTGCGACCTCTCGTCGCCCCGGCTAGTGACTTAGCTTCGCATGCTTCAGCTCAGAAGTGACTCGGCTCTGAAGTGCTTCAGCTCAAAAGTCTGTCAGCAGTGGCTCGGCTCTGAAGTGCTTGGTCAAAAGCCTGTCAGCTCCGTGGGAGGGATTGCTAGCCGTTCCGTCAGAAATCCCACCTTCGTCGCCAGTGTTTCATCTGGGAAAACCGGGGGCTGACAGGAACGGAGGCGAGACGAGGTTCTTCAAACAGCAACATGCTTTATTTCAATTCAGCACCACAGGCAACAACGAGAAACAGAGAACAGCAACCGGCCGGCTGACAGCTCCTTTTATACTCGAGCTGTCAAGTTGGCAACCAATCAGGACGCCCCATTTTCCTGCTTGCCGGCCGCTCGCGTCTTAGCCAATCAGGCTCGGCTTGCAGTCAGCTCGGGTTGTGGCGTCGTCGCAAGTCCGAAGACTTTACAGTGAGTCTAGAGAGAAAAGAATCCCAGTGTGAGCTTGCACCAGAGTAAGTGGTTTAAAATCGTGGTTAGCAGGCAGTATGGCCTCCGTTGGTGTAATGGGAGGAGGTTTCCTGGTGTCTCGGCTGAATGAGACAAACTACCTCTCCTGTGAAGATGGAGATGTACCTGCGGAGGGAAGAGTTGTGGATGATTGTTTCTGATTCACCAGCAGTCCTGGATGATGGGGATCAGAGGAAAAACGAAAAGGCATTAGCCAGCATAATCCTTGCCTTGGAAGATAGTCAGCTAATACAAGTGAGGGGTCTCCAGTCTGCGAAAGAGTGCTGGGAGGCGTTGTGCAGAGTGTATGTGAGAGAGACTGCCGGCAGTAAGGTGTTGCTGACTAGAAGGCTGTATAAGGCACAGCTGAAGCCGGGAGAGTGTGTGTTCACACATTTGCAGAACATGAGATGGACATTCCTCGAGTTGGAAGAAAGGGGAATGAAATATACGGAGGCACACAAAGTGTATGTGGTGCTTAGTTCCTTGGACAGTTCATGGGACATTCTTGTGAACAGTCTTTAGTCCATGCAAGAACAAGACTTAACGATGGCGTACTTGACTGGTCAGTTGTTGGAGGAGGAGTAGAAATGGCTGGAGAGGAGACCAGGAAAGGGAGGAGAGAGCATTCAGCACAAACCAGCATCTGCAACAGTCCAGGATGCCGGCAGAGCAGCTGAAAGAGTTAACTTTGCGAAAGGATGCTACGCGTGTGGGTCTACTGAACCACTGAACACATACTTCCATGCAATGGCATGTTATACCATAGGATGCCATAGACATAATAGAAATTGGCCTAGTATTCCCAAAAAGAGGGGTACCTAAATCACACTTTCAGAAAACTGATTCTGTCATTCCAGCATTTCTGCCCAGCCAAACATTTGCCTCTGTCAGGTGGGTCCAGATTTTCCTAATCAACAGGGATTTCTGAAAGCAACTTTGGGGGCCTCAGTTTAGCACAGCCTTTGTGTACATGAGCAACTCTGACCTGTGTTCCACGGTTATTATTTGAATTTCGAATGGCCCGACAGCTAGTAGAAGATTCATCTGCACTTGTGATCTCACCATAACATTTTCTGCATACAAAAAGGGGAGCCTAAATGCAAAATCATAGTGTATATGTACATACAAAATATGAAATATGTGATAGAATTAAAGTGATAGAATTATATTTCTCTGTGATTTATTGTGATTATCTTCTTTAATCATGTAAGAACATATTGAGGACTATCTGTACATCTCTCCCAGTATCCTTTACAACCCAATATACTAGGGAGATTTCTTTGGTGCTTCTTGCTGTGGGTTCAGCTACTATATCTCTTTGCCCCGTCTCCCAATGTGAGTTCCACATATGACTGATTACATGTAGGATCAGTTTACTCGTTGGTCCTTCAGTTGTCTCTGCTCATTCAAGACATGCTAGCTCATCATTCATCCAGAATTCCAGAAATATACATTCAATATTTCTGAAGCTGTATTGTAATTAATATTATGGAGCAACATCATTATAACATCATTTTAAAAACCAAACTTCATAGTCTTTCTGTTACCACTACTTTAGCAATCTTTCTTAGTTTAATGACTCTTTTAATTCAAAATGAACATACTCTGTCATTACAATCCATGAACGGTCAAAAAAAACAATGATGACTAAATTATTAAATGTTTAACAGCAGTTAAATAATTGAACTGTTTGAAAGATTGGTTTTTGTTCATAATTAACTGGAGCTATAGAAAACAATTGTGTCAGGCACATTGTTGTAGTAAACAAAATCCTACAAAGCAGATGAAGAAGGTCTGTCGCCTATAACAGAACAAGAACAATTAGTAGTGCTAGTAACTACTCTTCTGGAAACAGCATAAAGTATTATCAATATATGCTAATAACATGATACAACTTTATATGACTGTTACAGATATATTTTTACATCATTATGCTGCGCTAACTTTACTAAGTAATCCTACTGTCTTATTTTATCCATCATTACAAAGTTATGACAACTTTAGAACATATTTTAATTTAACTTATTAAAATAATATGCAAACGTAGTAAAAAGTTGGTAACTGATTAATTTTATTTTGGCAAGTGCTGAAAAATATATCGTCTGTTTATTTTTCAAAAATAATGAGTGCCAATTCTAATGACAAAAATTGGTCTGCCAATTTTTCAGTTTAAACTCTGGAACTCCAGTTTTCTCTAAAAAGTGGAAGCAATTATACATTTGAGTCATAATTAATAGGCACACTTCATTGTACAATTTTTTTCTTAATGTTGTTGAATCTATGCAGCAGTTTTTAAGTGCCTGGCAAATTTTGCTTCTTAAGAGAAGTTCATGTAATATCTCCTATAGAAAAAACAGCACAAATAAAGAAAAGTGTAAAAGAAGAGATAAAGAATTATTATATTTACCTCGTTATTCCATGATCTTTTTAATGTGAACACCGATAATTTTTAAAACTGTACTTATTTTACTAAAGAAAGTATGGTTCATCTTAACAAAATATTCCTGACAGTAAAGAACTAGATTGTATGTGAAATATTCACAAGAATTGTATTGGTAGTATAGGACAAACAGGGTTTTTCAAACTTTTTCAGACCGTGGAATCTGCTCATTTTAAAAACATTCCCAGAATGCCCGATCTAAAGGAAAATCTCTAGTGACACAAAATTGGCTATATTCAAGTGAACTTCTTTTTTAATCCCATAATCTCCCCCATCAAGTTCTTGAACCACAGGATTCCTTATGGTGCAGTTTGACCAGATTCTTTATCTCTCAATTTAGTTTTTATACAGAAAAAAATTGTACAAATCGGAAGTTGAGAAAATGAATCAGTTTCAATAATACGGAAGAAAGTGAATCAAGGATAAATTGAGATTCAAAATACAAATTAGCTCAAAGCATCTACTGGAAAGTGTAAAAAGTAAGAATTAAAGGATAAATTTAGTCTCAGAAGTTCCTCCTTGGAAACATGTAGTTTCAAGAAGGATACTGTTATTGTTTATTTTTTTACAATGCTTTTGTTGTAACAGGTCAAGCAAGAAAAAAATTCTGGAAATTCTTTAAAATGTTACATCATTGTAAGCTGCCCAGAGTCACTTCATGATGAGATAGGCAGCAAACAAGTTTAATAAATAATAATAAATAATTTTAAAGATAACCAAAATGGTTACTTATAGTTATACTATAGAATAAATGTTCCACTATAAAGTATCTCTGTGTGTTTATCTCTCTGTGAGTGTAAGTATGGCAGACCTTGATACACATGACTTCACCAGGAACATTGTATGTAATGTCTTGTTAGCATCACTCTTCCAAGCAGTAAACTCTGCTGGAAAATAATATTTATTGAATCTATTTGAGTTTTCATGCACAAATCCCAATAGTTTATGTGCATTCCTTTTCAAGTTTAGAATTTAGAAATTAAGATTTACTGGACTAGAACTTTCCCAGGAAAGAAACTGTAAGGATAATAATCTGCCCTGCTGGCCCTCCAGCAACTGGCATTCAGTGGTATAGTATACTACATATAGATACCCTGTTTTCTGTAGCTATTTAAAAAGATAAACACTCCCTTAAGTTGAGTCTAACCTTCCAGAGGACATGGCTGCCTCAGCATTTTGAAGAAGGGCACTTCATTCACATCAACATCACTCAAAGCATCTCTTCAAGTTCCTTTGTTATTAGCTATTGATTAGTGTATCTTTCATGAACTACCAATGCCATATTTATATAATCCACAATGAAAGTACAATCTGTCAGCTTTCTTGTTCAGTAATTTATTAAAGCTTCTTCCTAAAGATTTTTAAAAATTATCTAGAACAAAAACCTAGCAAAAGAGTTGACATAAAATTATAAATCGGTTATGTTTTTGGTTCACCTGACAGCTCATTGTGTTCTTAGTGAATCAGCCATTAAATACATTAAATGTTTCTTTTTCCTTAAATAATATTATATTCAGTGAATTATCTGTATCTCCTATTCCAATCTGCTAGAAAGAGGAACAGGTTATTTAAAGCAGGCCATGCAAGCCATAGCCATGCTTTCCATGTACATATCTAATTCACACAATAAGCATTGTGTTGGTGTAGCTTAAAATTATCAAGCATCATCAGAATTTTCATGGTATGTCAAGGAATGCAATAGCACACCTGAAACTCACCTGCAGTATAAGGAATGCATTTGCCAAGGCAGAGCCAGCAATTCCCATGCTAGACAGAAATATTATGCCAACACTGAGCAGATGCCTTTCAATCAGAAGGCCACAAAGACAACAGACTCATATTCTTTGATTCAGAAAAACATGAGAAAAAGACCTAGAATTTAAACATAGAGCTCTAACCAGGGGTGAAATGCTCCCAGTTCGGGCGTGCCTGCCAGTGGTTGGAGAGCCAAAGCACAAAGCATTCTGCATGCGCAGAGGATAAAAGAACCCAAATGGCGGCGTCCGGGCGGGTGGGCAAAGCCTTGCGCTGCCATCGCTACCGGCTCTCCGACCACTGGCAGGCACGCCCGAACCGGGAGCATTTCACCCCTGGCTCTAACATATACAGTAGGTATCAATTTTTATGTGTTGTAGGTGACACATGTCTGGGTATTTGGTTTTATTCTTGTCTGCAATAAAACAACTAACCTAGCTTGTTACCCGTATGAGTTTCCATTATAAACAGTACCTGAATATGGGTTAAGTGTCTGGAGAGTCGAGATTTATTGCCACTTTTGGCATGAAGTCCAACATACAAGGCTTAAGGCTCTCAGTTTGACCTTTAATCTCCCAAATAACAAACAAAAGGAAAACTTTTGGCACCAATTGCTCAGTTGAAGGGGTTTTAAAGCCTTAATTGGGATGCTGGCAAACCCCATGCTGAAACGAACTTTGAAATTTTGTTGTTGTTGTCGTCGTCGTCGTCATCATACTTCTCCAGAATTTTAAAATGGAAACAGTACCAGAAATAGATATATGAAAATGACTCTGAGTTGAGTTACATTTATACAACTGCTTCATAAATATTCGAACAATATATTTGAAAATCTGTGGCCTCAAGAATTTTTAAAATCCATTCCTTGATTTCCAAGATACTATGATACTATGGTAGAAAGCTTCAATCAGAACAGAACAGCCCAATTTTGGATATATTGGTACCTATGGCCTCTTCAGACTTAAGTTTCAAATTTGTTCATGGAAATATAAAAGATAAATTAAAACTAGTTCAGCATATTTGTATTTTTGTCTTGCACAGTTTTGACACCACAAATGATTTTCCAGAAGTTCTAGCCAGTGCACTATAGCAACTGTTGATAACAATTGATCAGGCATTTAATGAGAAATCTTAACAACCGTCTCTTAAGGTACACTATACACAAATCTTTCTATTAACATCCTGCAGCATGTCCAGAAAAATGTCTATGAATAGCTGTCTACACAGATTCTTTAAGATGCAAGTGTAAGATTTAAACTCTCTGTAAGATCTAAATTCATGATAAGTAACAGCCTTGCAAGTAACAGCCTTAGCACTGTTACTTCAGAAACAGTTTTGAGTCTGCTTCTTTAAAAAAGAGTATTATGAACATCCTTGACAGTTTAGAAATAATTTATTGATTTTTTTGCTCAACACTGCCATAAATTAAATGATGTAATGGATAGCACTGTTATACTACTAAAAAAACATGCCTTTCGGATTCTTAAACACAGACTGAAAAAGAGTATCAGCTGGATTAATGTTAAAAATAGTCCAGTTTGATGCTAATTTATACACATGAGCAAAATGAGGTAGTGCTGAAATAGCTTCCAGAATCATTAGGGATATAAACCTACAGTAAGATGCTTTTCAGGAGGCTTACCAAAAAGGATTTTTTAAATTTGCCAAAAATGAAAACCTGAAACTTTCTACATGAACAGTATTTGCCCTCCTACAAGGTCATTCATTGTCCTTGTTCAATATTTGTTTCTAACCATGCCACCTTTCATTAACCTATCAACTATATAAAACATATCAAGGTTTGCTATTAAGCAATTATGAAACTGGTAGTCAATCCATCTGGTGGATGCTACATTTGAAAAGTCTATTTTGCAGTGTATAATCTTCATGTGAATATATACATGCCTTTCTGTATATCAAACATAACCATTATAACCAAAAACTTCCCTCTAGTCAAAGATGAATTATTGGGTACTGAGTTATCCTTTGGGATGTTTGCAGAAATACTACAATATTTAGGCCACTGTTCTCAGAGTGAAAAATAAGAACTGAAAACAGGAGATGGTTCTATTGGCAGCTATTCCTCAAGAGGCTCCTGGTTGAAAGACTTAATATTTTGCCTTGGTTCTAGATTTAGAATTTCGACTACCAAACCCACTAGGGTTTTCTGTGGTTTACTCAAGCCCTGGAGTCTTGAAAACAGCGAACAGAACGTCCTAGAAATATTTTTGACAGAATTATCTGATAGAAATTTAACATCTCATTTGTATCAGTACAATCAGACTGTTTATATGTACTTTCCTCTTTTCCCTTACGATGCTTCAGTTATTACTTCAATGCAGAATGCAAAATACTTCCAGCCAAAGTAATTGAGTGTATGCCAGCTGAATCCCACATATCAGTATAACTGAATCACCTTGAACCATCTTGTGCTTCAGCCTAACTGCATCTGGCATATAAAATGTGGGAAGAAATAAATGAGGGATATGCACAGCTTTGGATCTGAAGCCAAAAAATGCTTTGTAGGGTGAGCAAGGGGTATGTGCCATACCTTCTGGCATTTTTCTTCAGAAGTGGCATCTTTTTCTAGACTTGCACAATACTGCACAACTTTAGGAAAGTATTTGTTTTGCATTAAGGAACTGCTGACAGCATGCCCATGCCCACTCCAAAGCATCCTGTCAGCATTTCCTTAATTCAAACTTTATTTTCATGGGATCCTGCACTAGAAAAAGTGCAGGCCTCCTAAGGTGATACATGAGACATTTGGGAATTAACGATTATCACTTTTTTCTCCAAATGGTCTGTCAAAATTAGGTTAAGTCTTTCTCAGATTACATATAAAGTTTATTAACTGTTTATTTCGAATGATTCTTCTATTGACTGCATTACTAATTGTTTGTTATTTGGACTAGTAACAATATCTTTTTCTCTAAAATTCATTCTTCAAATAAATAATTCTATACAAGTGACAGAAATAGGTAACCTGTTGCGTAATCGTATCCCATGGTCCTTGCCAGAGGCGATCCCTATAGCATTCATGCACACTTTTCCATATTTCATCTAATGTTAAAGGTTTTCCATCTGTAAAAAGAAATCCACATAATTTATTGTGAGAAGTTGTTTATAAGACCTCTGTATAATTTTTATATTTAAAATGTACATGATTGAAAACAAACAAAATGAACAGTGATGATGACATTAATTCTTCTTAATCTAAAAGAACCACAATAATAATGTCATGATGTTTGTTTGTATACAGACAAAGAAATTAGGATGTCCAACCTTATTAATCATTGTTTGGTAACTTATGTAACTCTAAATGGTACGATAGCTGCCCTCAACAAGATCCTCTGTGCAATATTGATTATGCCTTCACTCTTAAATCAGCTTTGTTTAATAAAATAAAGTTCCTGTATTGAAACAAATGTATGATCTGTTTTTGACAAATGAGAGAATATTTTGATTTTTTTTCCAATAACTGTCATTATCATGGCATTTATCAGGTGTCAGAAGGACATTATACTGTGATAAATTGTCTTATTCCATTGACATTTTCATCTTCATGAAATAAACAAGATTTATTCCTCCAATTAACATTTGAATGTCATATTTAGATAGAACTCGAAATCATGTTGACATCCGATTCAGTTTTTTTTACATACTGAAAATGGAGAACAGCATTCTATTTACTATTTAGCAGCACTAATGTCAAGTGCAAAAACAATATAAGGGAAGCAAAGAGAATATTGGAAACTAATATCTGTATAGGAAAATTGGAATGTGTCACAACAGAAAATAAGTTCAAAAGACTGGTGGATTAGTTATCAAGTTACTAATACAAAGAAAACAACCAAAACAAGTTTTTGGTGATGCTCTTTATGTGCCTTTTAATTACTACTGTTCAGAAACCTGGTCTTCCATCTACACTTTTTCCATTTTCCTATTCCATTCTTGAGGTGCTTATGTATTTCCTTTCATTTACTTAATAATTCTGAGATGATCAAGAGTTCTTTTATGGATATTTTTTCACTTTGCAGTCTTTCTTGCTATTCACATTTCCTGTTTTGAAAAAGGCCCATTGTGGGAGTTTCCTCAAGATGTCTCCTTTGGGATTTAATTGAATCATAGGAAACTAAGGCAGTTGAAGACTGCTGGAAAGATGATTATACATTGAAAGAAAGATTGTCAACATATTCTCTTTGACCACTTCGTAAAACAAAGTAAGTACAAGAATTTCATGAGAATTTTTCTGCAATTTTCTTTTTGTAAGAAATTTAGAAAGCAATTTTTTTTTGATCGAATTAAAGGCAAGTGGTTAAAGAAAATGCAGAAGAATTTTTGTTGCACAGCACTAGTTTAAATAGGAAATGCTAAACATAAAAAGAGATCTGATTCCTGCTGCGAAACTTCCATTTTACATCTGTCATGACTGGCTTCCTTCCAGACATTAAGTAAAACAAATTTGCTTAGATAAATATGAGTATCTGTTATTGATATGGTAATGCACAATTTCAATTTCATATTTTAATTGCTTTTCTGTTTCAAGTATTCTTTGTCTGATTGAATTGGCCCTATTCTAGAATGAAGTCTTTATAAATATAGAAAAGCAGCTACACAAATTGGTAATATTGCATTTATTGCTGAGCAGTATGTTTGGATAAAGGCTCAATTCCTTGTCTTCAAAAGGCTAAAAGCTTGCAAAGTCTGTCTATCTGATCCTGAAACTCTTCAATGGAGCAGAAGACAGGGCCTGTTTCAAAGTTGCTGCCTGTTTTAATGCAAGCTGCTGCAATAGCATTACTATCACACAAATAAATGGGAAAAGAGCACTTTTATAACATAGAGATATAATTTTTACTTCCAACTTTTAATTAAATAAAAGTTTTAAAATTAATTCCAATTAGTTGGGATTTTTACTTGGAAAGAGAAAATTTGGAATGAAGTGGTAGAGTTCAAAAGAATCTTTAGGTTTAGATTTAACATTTCAAGAACTGTTAGATGTGGTTAAATAATAATGTTCTTATTTATTTTAATATCTTTCAAAGCAGGAAAACGTTTCAGCAACACGTATATGAACCTTTTAATGATAAAATTGCTGCCACAGAAGTCATTTCTACATAGAAAATTAAGACAAAAATATTTGCAATTTCATTTTCTTGCAAGAACATGTATTCATCAGTTCTGAAAACTATTCATTTCCGTTGCAAAAAAGAGACACATCTCATATGAAACTGCCCTAAAAAGAAATGCTATCCATGTGTTATACAAAACATAGAACCAGTGCTGGGTTGCTGCCGGTTCAGACCGGTTCTTTAGAACCAGTAGCAAAAATTTACCGCCGCTCGCAGAATCAGCAGTGATGACCGGCGTTCCACGCTCCTGAACCGGTCCTCCGGTCGCCGCGGCTTGCAAAAAACCCCTCTGCGTATGCACAAAGGCTTCTGCGCATGCACAGAGGGTCATTTCCGGGTCTTTTGTGCGACATGACAGGGCGCACGCGCAAGCGAAGCGAGTGCGTGTGCACAAAACACGCACTTCCATCACGATGCGAACCGGTAGGGAAGGTAAGTGAAACCCACCCCTGCATAGAACGATCTCTGAAATCCAGTTCTGGTGTCATAGCTGTAATTTACTTTATTATAAAGTACACAAAGTGCTGCCAGAATCCCACAGATATGTAGATAATGCAATATGAATCATGCACTAGGAATAATGTTTATATATGGAAGAAAAAACAATTAGTAATGTAAAAATAATTTATCCTAATATTTTTAACAGACAAGATGTTAGTACAGGTAGTCCTTGACTTACAACCACAATTGAGCCCAAAATGTATGTTGCTAAGCGATACAGTGGTTAAGTGAGCTTTCCCCCGTTTTGTAACCTTTCTTGCCCCAGTTTTGAGTGAATCATCAGAGTTGTTAAGTGAGTGACACGACTGTTAAGTGAATCTGGCTTCCCCATTGACTTTGCTGGTTAGAAGGTCGCAAAAGGGGATCACATGACCCCAGGACATTGCAATCATCATAAATATGAATCAGTTGCCAAGCCCTTGATTTTTGATCATGTGACCATGGGGATGCAGCGCAGGTCATTAAGTGTGAAAAATTGTCATAAGTCGCTTTTTTCAGTGCCATTGTAACTTTGAATGGTCACTAAATGAACTGTTGTAAATTGAGGACTATCTGTACTAAAGATAAAGAAATTAAGACTTCAATTTTTTTGAAAATGAAAGAAGATTAATAATATTCACATTAGAGAAACTTTATATTGGATGAATATTCACAATGCAAGATATAATGTACCAATCACAGTGTTAATATATCACAAACTCTAACTTAATATCAGTGACTGAATGAGATATATTTCTGTGCAAGATTCTAAATAATCACAAGTAGAAAACATTAACGTTAGAAAGAAATGTGGTATTAAATGCTTTTTTATTAGCACTATATAAGCTTTATTTTCTATCTACACATTCCATGTACTGTTAAAACAAGTTTAAGATTATATCAGCAAATCCAACTAAATAAGTTATTTTCAAATTATTGTTAACAAACTCAACTAAATAATGAAAGAGTTAGTCTTCACAACTAACTCTGCCCATTGAAGACATTACCCATTTTTTAATTTGAATGATTCTATTACAGTGATGGCGAACCTTTTTTTGCTCGGGTGTCAAAAGGTCGTGCGCACGTGCGATAGCACGTGTGCCCACACCCATAATGCAATGCCCAACCCCTGCGCATGCGTGCACAACCCCCCCATGCTGCCCCCCCCCATGCATGCACACAGGGCTCACTGAAACCTCCGGAGCCTATGGATGGCGAAAAACGGATTCCAGCTGATTTTCGGCCTTCCGGAGGGCAGGGGGGAGGTCGTTTTCGCCTTCCCCAGGCTTCAGGAAAGCCTCCGGAGCCTGTGGATGGCAAAAAACGGACCCAACGGCCCAACCGGAAGTTCGGAAATGAACTTCCGGTTGGGCCGTTGGGCCGTTTTTCACCCTCCCCAGGCTTCAGGAAGGGTGAAGCCTAGGGAGGGTGAAAAACGGCCCAACCGGAAGTTCATTTCTGAAAACGCCCTCCCCCTTGCCCTCCGGAAGGCCAAAAATCAGCTGGCCAGCGCGCACATGCGCGCTGGAGCTGACATAGGGCAACACCTCGTGTGCCCTCAGATATGGCTCCGCGTGCCACCTGTGGCACGTGTGCCATAGGTTCGCCATCACGGTTCTATTATGTTCGATTTATCTTTGTCTTTCTCTCAAAAGAAACACATTGTATGAATTACAACTCTGCAACATCCGAAAGGCATTTAAACAAAATTGTATGGGGAAATGGTCCATTTTAGCTCTGGATTGGTTCTACTCTTCAGTGAAGAAATGTAAGACAGAAGGAACTCAGAGTTAATTGTGAAAATCCTTCAAAAGCTATTGTTTTCTACTGTGGAAAAATTCCCAACAAACATGTTATGGCACATAATTATACTTTCAGGAACAATTAAAATTCTGTACTGCAAGGGGAGCTGTTGGCATGCAATATAATGATGGTGCATTAAATCATCCATCAGCTTCTGCAATATCCACTCCAGCTTTAAGGAGTCATGTTTCAACACATCTGATTCCCTGATGCTGACAAGCTAAACAACTTGTTTTGTCTCTGGGAGCTCTTCTCTGGTGATTAACTGCTTATAGTGAATACTAATTATATGAAAATAGCACACTTTTAAAAAATGGGGGGTAGGGATGAAACTCGCCTTATACAGTACCTGCAGCCACAGCAGCATTTCCTTCCTACCCTCCACTTTCACCCAAAGGGAATGCTGTTGTTCCAATGAATACAAATATGACATATTTTCACATGCTAAATTAATCGGCCTCTTACTTTATATTTTTAAATCACCAAGTAAGCAGCAAGCATTTCATGATTTGCCTACCTGCAAATAGATTTCAACAGTGTGTTGCTACTTTGTCAAAAGTTTATAATAATTACAAGAATATAATCTCACGGTAAGTTAGCAAACTATTACAAGCACTACAGTTTGAGATATGCATCTCATTTCCTAAATCCTAAATTGCAAATATACCCTAAATTATCATGTGCAAAAATATGAACCTGAGGTTAAAACCCCTTTTACCAGATTTGTTTGAAAACGTCCTCTTCCAATTTTGCATCCAGAGAGCTAGTTAAAATGCTAACATGGCAAAATTAAAAGCCATTAAACAATATAAGGCAGCAAGTGATTAAATCTACCAAGCACATTCAGAGCATCTTAAGCTACTTTTTAATTAAAAAGAAAAAGATATCACTAGTAACATTCAGATGTGTTAATCTAGATAAAACAACATAATTCCACACACAAAAGCTTATGATGCTGCTGTATGAAAAACTAAAGTTAAAAATGACTTCAGGATTTCAACTCCTTAATCCCAGGAACAACTCTTTGGATGGAAAAATGTAGCATATAGACAGGAGAATAATACAATCATTCAAGTCCTAGTTTGGACTTCCCACAGGTATTCAACTCCTGGTATTCCTTATTATTATTATATGGCATTTTTGTCCATCTATAGAGTCTTTCCCAATAACTTGGGATAGGCAGATGTTGTTGTTTAATAATATTAAAGATATTGTAGCAGTATGCTACAATATAAGCTGTAAGCTGTTCTAAGTAAAGATTGCTTTTGCAATTGACTGTTGGTGATTTTATCAAAGCTGATAGCGTTCAAGTGATCTTCCGGTCATTTTGAGATTGCACACAAGCAGTCTATTACTATTGCTACTATCTTTGCTTTCTTTTGCCACAGTTATTTTACTTCTATTTGTAGGTGTTTATATTTTGTGATTTTTCTCCAGATGTTGTAATTCCACTACACAGACTTTTGTCTGTCTTACCAACAATTGTTAAGTCTTGGGTGTTTATGTGGCAGATGCTTCTCTATTTCAATTCTAAAGTCCCACAGCACTTTAGCTTCTTGATAGAAAATGAACTGATGGGACCACAAAATAGACAGAATAATGAAAACTTTGTCTATTTTGTGGTTCCACCAGTTCTTGCTTGCAGGTAAATGGTATTTCCTCCAGGTATTCCAATACAGCATTGTTGCTTTCTGTTCTGGTGGAACGAGCTTGTTTTCAAGTAGATGTTGTTGGACTGCATTAGCTACCACACCAGTTAGCAAACTGACAGCTGTTGGTAAGCAGGTAATTAGCCTGTAGTTGCTTGGTTCCCTTTTGTGGGATCTTTCATTTTCATGTTTAACTGGATTTGGAATTTTTATCTATCTATATTATTATTGTTCATCACACAATCAGCTAGATGATCAGACTGGATTGGCATTTTTATTCACCTATCAAGCCCTTCCCAAAGACCTGGAATAGCCAGATGTTGATGGTATTAGAGGTATCATCACAAGTTGTACACTGTTCAACATAAAACTTCCTGATGCAATTGACTAATGATGAATTTGTCAATGCTGATGATGTTCAAGTGGTGCTCCAGTTATGATGATGATGATGATGATGATGATGTACCTCAAGGCAGGGAACATGCCTAATATTTTGTCTCTATTTTCCCTACAACAACAAATCCAAGTGGTTTTTATGCCCAAGGTAGGCCTAGAATTCAGTGTCAGCTGGTTTTTTCAGTCAACACCTTAAACAATATTGCAAACTATTCTTCAAGTTGTCTGGGAAATTTTGAGAATTGTATACATCTGGACAGCACTATAGTTGGCAAAAGCTACTCTAATCTTCTGATTAAAGAAAATTAACAATGGTCTTCAAGATTGAGAAGTTCTCTACCTTCAAAGCAATGTAAAAAAACTAAGAAATTGTATACATAAAAGCTACATATATAACCAACCCTTGGCACTCTTTTTAAAAACTATCCACAAAACAGCTGAAATATGATTAATTTGTTTTCATCATTAAAACTTCCTGACTTAGATATTTTTTTTCCTAAAAGCCGCTAACAGTGACCTCAATAACTCTGAAGGTCGAATATTCCATTTTTGAGGATGATCCAATATTTTTAACATTAAAAAAAAATAAGTAAAGAAAATGATCATCACAGTTAGGCTTTCTGCCAGAATTCTAAAGATCAAGTTTCTTCAGGCAGAGATGATATCATCTACCCTTAAGATACTGATACTTGCAGATACTGAAATATGTACCTGAAATGAATCATAAACCACTTATTCATTTTTATTTTATTTTCTTGTCTGTTAAGTTCAAAATTTATGTCATTATGTATGTTTTAAATATTTGCTTGATATAGAAGGCTCTTACCTAAAAAACTTGCACTAAAATAGAGAACAGGAGCTTGATAACTGCAGGAATATAGAACGTGATATTCATAGCGAATCACCTCTGATACTTCAGAGACTCCAGCTTCTTGAGAATCAACCAGACCTTCCTGAAACATAATTTATACTAGTAAACACAAGGCTGTGGCAAGAAAACAATAGCTTATTGTATCAAATCAGTACATATATTAAATAATCAAAATTGCTGTATCATTTATTATGCATACATTGTATTACATCATGATATGTCTACCTGAAAATTGATGGTTTATTTAAAAAAATGCACACACGAATACAAACACAAACACACACGTGTGTGTGTGTGTGTGTGAGAGAGAGAGGGAGGGAGTGTTTGATATACTTGTGACAAAATATTTTTTTAATAAATAAGTTCACTCACTTGTTCTAGATAATAATTAGATCCCGGGGGTATCATCTTATATGATTCGGGCAATTTAACTACATGTCTTATTTTTTTAAAAAAGTTCTTTAGGTTTATCCATATATTTATGGTCTTACTATTTAAAATGTCAAGAAGATTTCTCAGTGATATCACACTAAATATCACCCTTGTGATGATACTTAGAGTTGTGTCTCTTTCATGACCACTCAGACTCCTTTGGAATAGCTTCCCCTTAAAATTCAGAGAGCAACAACCTATTAGCTTTTGGGAGAGATATGAAGACCTGGATCTTCACTCAGGCATTTTGCTAAGGTGGAAGTTAGCCCAGCAAATGCAAATGTAAACATGGAATTAATTGGATGCTATGACGCTGTGATGGAATCTGTGATGCTATTGTGGGGTTTTGTGGGTTGTTGTGGTTTTATGAATGTTGTTGTGAGCTGCCTAGGATTATCATGTATAAAATAGAAGGATATATAAGTTTTCTAAATAAATAAATACATTTGGCCAATCAGTGTCATGCAGTCAGTATCACACAGAGAGAGAATCTACAAGACATTTGAAAAAAAGTCTTTTCTCTTTCAGAACTCAGCTATGGACAGAACAGGCCCATCTGAGTTGAAAGCCATATGCTTGGTTTCTCTTCAACTTCAATGCACTATAATTGTATACTCAAAATGCTTCACAAATGTCACATACAAAACTGGGGTAACCCATCATGCTAAATTATTGTTTACTTACCACCATTCACTGAATAATGCATAGTTGTCTGCTTTAATACATCATGGTTTATAAACTACAATGTCTAACTTCCCAAAATATTTAATACTGTAAGCTGTCCAAGGTTATTCTGCTATATTGTAAGCTGTCCAAGGTTATTGGCAGCCAATAAATTTAATAAATAAATAAATACAAAGCCAGAGCCAAAGCCATACAAAGTACAGTAAAATGCTTAAATTTATAATTAACTTCTGATTATTGTAACAGAAAGGGGTCAGACAGAAAAAAGCAGTATTGCATTGTGGCATCACAGCCTAGTCCTTTTTCTACATTTATCACAATCTAAACCATGTGCTTGTGGTCATTACTGTTCAGCTTACAAATATTTATTGTTTTATTTATATCCCACCTTTATTATTTTTACAAATAACTCAAGGCAGCAAAAACATCTAATCCTCCTTCCTTCTCCTATTTTTCCCACAACAACAACCCTATGAGGTGAGGTGAGCTGAGAGTGAGTGACTGGCCCAAGGTCACCCAGCTGGCTTTTATGGCTAAGCAGGACTTGAATTTACAGTCTCGTGCTTTCTAGCCTGGTGCTTTAACCACTAGACCAAAGTGGCTCTGGATTGAGATGGATTGAGTCTAAAATGGTGTGGCTTATCTAAAGCTATTTAATGAATCAAAGCTAAGAATCAGAGGCTTCCTTTCAGCCAATATAATATTCCTAACCTATTACATCTATAGGGTTTCTTCCAACCAAGAAAAGATTTATGGATATACGAAGGGGAAAAAATATTACGTTAGAGTCACAGACAATTCACAGAGCCAAACTCATACAGAATTCAAAACGCGATTAAACCAATGTACAATGTTCTTAATAATGAAATTGTACATTGAGCGGTGTTTATTAATTCATTATTACTAACAAGTTAGGCTAGATAAATATAATTGTATTATCTACTTTACTCATTACACTAAGTTGATTGTCTATCACTGACAATCTTTTGATCACTTTGAGTAGTAAAGCATCCTTCTGCATAATTCAATCGATAGAGAATAAATGTCAAACCCTAAATTTATATTGGTGGTAGGTTTATAATACTATTTTAAAAAATAAAATTAAAAATATTTACTTTTATACCAGCCTTGATCTTGTTGTTCACCTGCACAAACTATATATATATTATAATTCATATGATAACAGCAACTTAAATTACTGAAATAAGAATACTTTAACGGTAAATATACCACTACTAGATTAGGCTTAAATATAATGAAATATCTACATTCTCATAGAAGTGAAACAAATATAAGGCATTCATTAAATCCTTCCCAAAGACCACAATAACTCTTAACTGTTCAAAATATTCGCTCAATTTATGACACTTTTCATCAGTTACTGACCACTTGCAAATTGAAGTAATTTCCTTTGCAAACATAAGCGGTCATTTGGAAATGAAGCCTTTTTATTTTTTGAAAACATTTATCATGGACTGAGAGAAAGGCAAATATTAGAATATACATTGCTATAATACAAACAATATATTCCCAGAATGTAAGCAGATATTCCTGTCAGAAAAACATATATGTGTTCAAACACTGTATACTTCCAAGCTTGTATCCTATATGGTTTGAAAATTTGAGATACCCTTAGTAGTTAACCAACTGGAAGGGAGATCACTGTGCAGTTGTTGTTGTTTTTATACACGAAAACCTAAAGAGCTTAAAGAAGCAATTAAAAACCAAATAACTTAAGAATCTGTTTCAACCACAGCTGGTGCTACCTTTTCTCAGACTCTTAAAAAACCTTATTCCTTCCTGCATTACAGAAACATTTCATACTATGCCGAATTTAGTACTGTATTAGAAAACAAACTGAGATAAGAAATGTACAGATGGGCCTCGATTTATAACCATTCATTTAGCAACCATTCAAAGTTGCAACGGCAGTGAAAATGAACGTTGGCTTACCTGAACGTTCGTTCTCTGTGCGCTGCGGGAGAGTCCAAGCATGGGTTATCTTCTCATCTGATTGGCCAGGGACTGAGTTGCAATTTCTTTGGCCACGCCTCTTCCTCCGTCCGAGCTCCAGTTTTTTCAACGAAGACCCGGATCTGGAGAAGACGCAGTCCATCTGATACATCGACCACTCCTGGACCCCGGACCATACCAGAACCAGGGTGGGATTGGACTCTCCTGCAACGCACAGAGAATGAACGTTCAGGTAAGCCAACATTCTCCTGTGCGCTGCTTGGAGAGTCCAAGCATAGGATATATCCAAGCTAAATCGATGTTGGACGGGAAACAGATTGGTCCAGGGTCCCCTTGGCCGGTAGAACCCGTTGCAACACTCGTCTCCCAAATGCTGCCTCCGCCGAGGCAAACATGTCAAGCTTGTAATTTCTCACAAATGGTGATGGCGAAGCCCACATGGCTGCTCTGAAAATCTCAAGGATAGAGGCCTGCGTGGCCCACGCCGCTGTAGTGGCCGCACTCCTGGTTGAGTGCGCTGTTATGCGGCGAGGAGCTGGTCTGGCCTGACGCTCATAGGCCAACGCGATGCAGGCCTTCAGCCAATGACCAATGGTAGATGGTGACACTTTCTTGCCCATTGTCCTAGGTTGAAAGGAGACAAAGAGCGCCTCCGAGTGTCTGAACCAGGGGTGGGTTCCGAAAATTTCCACTACCACTCTGTGGGCGTGGCTTAGGGTTACGCGCGCATGCGCTCCCCCGGTGCAATTCTGTGTCCGCGCATGCTCAGTGACTATAATCTGCCCGAAACACAGCTGAGGAACTGATCAGCTGTGCTTCGGGCGAAGAATAAAGGACAGCCTTCACCCGGGGGCGGGTGGGAGGGCCCTTTCCAAAGCAGCAGCAGAACACAAACAGCCCAAAATGAAAAAAAGCTGCCAAAAATTCCCGGAAAAAAATGGTGGCGCCCACGGACCGGCACCGACCAAGGCGGGTCCACGACGCCATCATGATGTCACCAGCGCCTCGCTACCGGTTCGGGCGACCCAGTACGAACTGGGAGGAACCCACCCCTGGTCTGAACTGCTCCGTCCACTTAATATACTTGCGCAACGCCCTGCAGATGTCCAACGTATGCCAATGCCTCTCACTCGGATGCCTAGGATACGGACAGAAATCCGGCAGGATAACTTCCTGAGTTCTGTGGAACAAGGTATTGACCTTTGGTACAAACGTTGGATCTAAATGAAGGACCACTCTGTCGGCATGAAAAATACACAAGTCTTGACGTATTGATAGGGCAGCAAGCTCCGAAATTCTGCGAGCTGAAGTGATTGCGACTAGAAAGGCAACCTTGAAAGTCAATAATCTGATACTAGTCGAATGGAGAGGCTCGAATGGAGACGCCGTGAGCGCTTGCAGTACAACCGACAGATCCCAGGTAGGGTACCTATGGACAGGTGGAGGCAACAAGTTGGATACCCCTTTCAAAAAACTCCGCACCCTCGGGTGATGTGAAAGAGGAATGGCGCCCTCTCCCTGAAGGACGGTGGCTAAAGCGGCCACTTGTCTGCGAAGGGTATTTGTGGAGAGGCCTTTGTCAAAGCCTACCTGCAGGAAATCCAAAACCTGTGGCACAATCGCTGTTGTAGGTAATAAGTTCCGAGTGGCACACCAACGACTAAAGGCCGCCCAGGTGGCCTCATATATCCTGGTCGTAGATGCCCTTCTGGAAGCCAGAATGGTGAAAATCACTTTCCTCGAATAGTGACCCCTCCTGAGCGACTCCCGCTCAATCGCCAAACGGCTAGTTTGAGCCACTGCGGATCTGGATGTTGCACGGCTCCTTGGCGAAGGGAGATCTTGTGAGGGGGACTTCTCCAAGGGCGTGAGATGGACAGTGTCATCAAGTCCGCGAACCATGGCCTCCTCGGCCAGTGAGGAGACACCAGGATCACCTCTGCTTCTTCCTCCATGATCTTCCTGACGATCTGTGGAATCAGTGGGGTCGGAGGGAAGGCTTACAAGAGTTCCGCCGGCCAGGGAAGTCATAGGGCATTGGTCCCCTCTGCCGCTGGATTGTGGAACCGGGAAAAAAATTGCAGAAGTTGCACATTTTGAGGGCTGGCGAACAAGTCCAGAGACGGACAGCCGAATCTCTCCACGATCTGGCCGAAGAGAGCTGGGTGGAGTTGCCATTCGGACTGGTCGAGCATTGTCCTGCTCAACCAGTCCGCCTGGGTGTTGGTTACCCCCGAAATGTGGTCTGCCCGCAAGGAGCACAGGTGAGTCTCCGCCCAGGTGCATAAGCTCTGTGCTTCACGCATCAACACTGTGGAGTGTGTGCCCCCCTGCCTGTTCACATGTGCCTTTGCTGTGACATTGTCCGTCAACAGAAGGATGTGGTGGTCTGAGAGATCCTGTTGGAAATGGCGGAGCGCCAGGTGAGCTGCTCTCAGCTCCAGCCAATTGATGTTGTTGAGAAGGTCTTGCTGCGACCAACGACCCTGAGTGACCTTGGCATTGAGGTGGGTGCCCCATCCAAACAGGCTGGCGTCTGACATCAGCACCAGTGGTGTCGGCTCTCGAAACAGCGAGCCTTTCTCCATGGCGGGCGACACCTACCACTCCAATGAGCGCAGGATCTGTCTGGGCACTTTGATGCGGGAGAGTGAATTGCTGCAACCTGACCTCTGGCTGGGCAGGAGCAGCCATTGTAAGGGCCTGGAATGGAGCCGAGCCCAGGGCAAGATGGAGAGGCACGATATTATTTTGCCTAACAACTAGGAAAGAAGTAGTAGAGGCACCAACTCTAATGATCGCACCTGCTGTATTATCTCCCATATACTGTCTCTGCGTTCCTGCGAGTGGAAGACTAGTGAGGACAGGGTGTCGATTACTGCCCCTAAATGGGTCAGTCTGGTGGACGGGGTACAGTGACTTTTCTCCCAATTTACAGAGAAACCATGATCTTGCAGGGGCTGGACTGTGAAATTGAGATCCCTCTCCGCCTGCACTGACGACGACGCCTGAATTAACACGTCGTCCAGGTAACACTGCAGGCAGATGGGCCTGGTGCGGAGGTGTGCTGCTATAACATCCAGGAGCTTGGTAAAAACCCTTGGAGCTGAGGACAGTCCGAAGGGAAGAGCCCTGTACTGCCAATGGTGGCCAGCGTAAGTGAACCTGAGGAACTGCCTGTGGGACGGTCTGATGGGCACGTGGAGATATGCCTCCTTTAGGTCTATGGAGGTCATAAAGTCTCCTTTCCTGATGCAACCCAGGATCGTAAGCAGGGATTGCATTTTGAACGTCCTGTACTTTATGTACAAGTTGAGGTCCTTTAAATTCAAAAAGGCCCCCTCACCCCCCCCCCCCGAACTCTTGGGAACCAGGAACAGAACTGAATAAAAAACCCTTCCCTCTTGGTCCTTTGGGACTTTTTCTATGGCCCTGGTGTCCCTCAGGTGTTGAATCTCGGCCAGCATGAGGACCCTCTTTGTGGCATCTCTGGAAACAGGGCATTGGACAAATCGATGCGGAGGGCTGGATGTAAATTCCAGGGTGAGCCCAAGCCTCACAGTTTGTAATGCCCATGCATCTGTAGTTGTCTCTCGCCATTGGTTGGCAAACTCCTGTAACCTGCCCCAATGGGAATGTGTGACCGCGAGTCACTTATTGCGCCTGTACGGACGGTTGCTGGACCCACAGAAGGGCTTTCTAAATTGAGGCTGATGAGCCCTGTTCTGAAAGGACGATCTGTCTTGAGGCCTGTCAGGATTGTGGGAGTACTGACGCTGATAGGATTGAGCGGAAAACCCTGAGTCAGATCCACAAAAGGACTGCCTTCTGTAAAAGGTCGAAGGTCTCCTCTCTGCTCGCCTATATGAATGAGGCAAAACCTTCCTTTTGTCCTTCCCTTCCACCAAGATCGGGTCTAACACCTCTCCAAAAAGCTGTCGACCCTTGAATGGGGCCGATGCTAGTCTCCATTTCAGCTTGCCACTGGCGAAGCCACAAGAGACGTCTGGAGGCGATATTTGAAGCCAGGGCCCTGGAAGCAAATTTAGTGGCATTGATGGTCGCATCCGCTGTATATTCAGCCGCAGCTATTAATTTACGAATGTCCTGCTGCAACCGGACATCATCAGGAGAGGCCCTATCCTGCATTTGATGGAGCCATAAAAGAGAGGTCCTGATAAAAAAGGATGCTGCTGTGGCTGATCTAATAGCCCAAGCAGCTGCCTGGTGAGTTTTGCGAGCAGACAGCTCTGCCTTCCTGTCTTCAGCCTTAAGTCCCTCTGCAGTATCAGAAGGGAGGAGAGGCGAGGAAGCTAAACTGACTAGAGGAGCATCTATGACCGGAAGCTGCAAAAGTTCCTCTAACTCCTGCTCAGTGGAATACATGCGCCTATGCATGCCACTAGGAGCCGGTATAGACCCTGGTTGTTCCCACTGTCGTGTAATTAAATCCACAAAAAATTGTGGTGAAGGAACCACCTCTTGCTCCGACACCTGCTCTGAAAACAGGTTGGCGGAAAGGTCCTGAGGAGCCACAGGCCGATCTCCTGTGGGAACTGAGCCACTCAAATTAGCAGTGGTTTTGGCCTTAAACAGTAATGTGCTAAACTGAGCTGGATTAAACAGACCAGAATATGAAGGTTTACCTGGAGAGGTTCCCTCATCTTCAGAAAAATAAAAATCCTCCAAATTTTCCTCCTCCTCCCCTCGAGAGGCTGCACTATGCCTTGATGGAGTCAGGGAACGAGATCCTCTCATATAATATCTGTCCTGAGAGTAACTCTGAGGAGGAACTCTGGACCCCTGGCCTAGTAAGCCTCTTTGGGCTAGAGCTGCATTAATACCCATAGCAATGGTATTAAAAATAGCATTATTGAGCTCTATAGGCAACCCTTGGTCTGCAAGCTCAGGTGGGCGGAGTCCAGCAGCTGTACGGGTGAAGGTGGCTGAAGGAGCTGATGGTCTGACTGGGGCCCCAGCCTGTGACACAGAAGCTGAATGGCCAGAGGTCAGTAAAACTTCCTCCTGAATAGGAGCCAGAGAACTGGCTTGAAGATCAGGCAGCACATTAGGAGACCATGCCAGTTGGTCTACCACCTGGGGCTGAGATGAAATTTCCATAGTCAAGGGAATGCAAGATGCAGAAGCACCTTCAGAGCCCCTTGCAAGCTGAGCCTGCTTTTGAGCCTTTGCAAACTGCCTCTCCAAAGCCCTTTGTCTTCTAAGGGCATCCCTATCAGAAGCAGATGATTTGGACTTGGAATGAGAGGATTTGGACCTGCTAAAATCTCTTCATTCAGCCATAATAAATGCTGCTTAATTTTGGTGAATCACCCTTCCAGCTCACAACTACAAGGAGGGGATTTTATCCCTGGTAGGGATCAGTAGTACTCACTGCGCCTCACAACAATTAGGGATGGTGCCAGGTCAAGACCTGGAATTCCAGAGCTGAGCAAGAGCAATCAGTAGCAGAAGCAGCAGCAGTAGCAGTTTTGGCAGGAAACCAACAATAAGGTCACTTATGCCTGCAATCACTCACTGCCTTTGTGGAAACAAAGGCTGGAAGATTTCTGACCAAAGCCTCAGTCGTTAGCAAGGCTATTGAAGCCTAATTGCTCTCCATTATGCTTGCTGCTTCCAGTTGTGCAGGAGCTGCAGGAAAAAACCGCCCACACAATGGCCACTTATCAGCAAGCTGATCAGCACAGCGTCTCTGAAAACCGAAGCACCGAGCAGCCAGCCATGCAGAGGCTTTTTGCAGAGACAAGCCTCAGGACTTCAAAGGCAGATTTTGCTATGCTGCAGTTTCTTCTATCATGCCTGCCCTCTCAGCCAACACGTGGCAATGGCGGCTACCAGGCGATCTCAGCGCCTCACTGGGCATGGAGGCAGAAAGCCTCACACAAACGCACCAGGCACTTTTCCAGCCAAATTGGTAATTTTCTTCAATTTATCACAATTTTCCAATTATATCCTAATTAAACTCAATTTAATGCAATGAATCAATAACAATGATCAGGAGCAACTCAATCTGCGTCCCTCTAGGCCAACTGAGTTGAAAAAACTGGAGCTCGGCTGGAGAAAGAGGCGTGGCCAAAGAAATTGCAACTCAGTCCCTGGCCAATCAGACGAGAAGATAACCCATGCTTGGACTCTCCAAGCAGCGCACAGAAGAAAAGTGACTTATGACCAGTCCTGACACTTACAATTGTTGCAGCATTTGCACATCACATGATTAAAATTCAATGCTTTGCATGTACGGGGTTCCATCATCCCAGATCATGTGATCATTATTTGTCAGTGAGCCTGATAAGAAAAGTCAACGGGGAAGCTGGATTCACTTAATGACCACATGAATCATTTAACAACTGCAGTGATTCAACTGGCAAAAAGTCATAAAATTGGGTGCAACTCACTTAACAACTACTTTGCTTAGTTAACGGAAATTCTGGTCGCAATTGTGGTTGTAAGTTGAGAACTATCTGTACCTATTCAAAAAAAAAAAAGATCAAATTCCTGAAGATCACAGACAAAAAGCACAATGTTTTTTACAGTCAGAATGGGAATCAGAATCGAGCTGGAAGGGACCTTGGAGGTCTTCCAGTCCAGCCCCCTGCTCAAGCAGGAGATCCTATTCTATTTCAGACAAGTGACTGTCCAGTCTCTTCTTAAAAACCTCCAGTGATGAAGCAGCCACAACAGCTTGTCTGAAGGCAAGCTGTTCCACTGGTTAATTGTCCTCACTGTTGGGAAGTTTTTCCTCAATTCCACATTGCTTCTCCCCTTGATTAGTTTCCATCCATTGTTTCTTGTCCTGCCCTCTGGTGCTTTGGAAAATAAATTTACCCCTCCTTTTTGTGGCAGCCTTTCAAATACTGGAATACTGCTATCATGTCCCCCCTAGTCCTTCTTTTCTCTAGAGTAGCCAAACTCAAATCCTGCAACCATTTTTTATGTTTTAGGCTCCAGGCCTTTAATCATCTTAGTTCAGGGGTGTCAAACTCAAAGCCCGCAGGCCAGATCCAGCCCGTGATGTGGTAGGATCCGGCCCACGGGGTAGTCCTGGTCTACCCAATGCGAAGAGAAAAGATTGGGCCAGCGTGGCTTCAGCCCGGTCTACCCAGTGCAAAGAGGGAAAGATCAGGCCAGCGTAGCTTCGGCCCGGTCTACCCAATGCGAAGAGGAAATATCAGGCCAGCGTGGCTTCAGCCTGATCTACCCAATGCGAAGAGGAAACATGTCAGCAGTTTGGGGAGTGGTGTCAACCTGGCTACGCCTACCCAGTCGGCCACACCCACCCAGTCGGCCATGCCCGCCCCCCCCCCCGACCTCAACCACAGCCCTGATGCAGCCCTCAATGAAATTGAGTTTGACACCCCTGTCTTAGTTGCTCTTCTTTGCACTTTTTCCAAAGTCTCAACATCTTTTTTGTAATGTGGTGACCAAAACTGGATGCAGTATTCCAGGTGTGGTCTTATTAAGACTTTATAAAGTGATACTACCATAACACTTCACATGGTTTTGATTCTATGCCTCTCTTTATACAACCAAGGATTCTATTAGCTTTTTTGGCTGCTGCCAAAACACTGCTGACTTATGTTTAAGTCAGGGGTCCCCAAACTTGGCAACTTTAAGACTTGTGCTGGCTGGAGAATTCTGGGAGTTGAAGTCCACAAGTCTTAAAGTTGCCAAGTTTGAAGACCTCTGGTTTAAGTGATCATCCACTAAGACTCCAAGGTCCCTCTCACAGTTACTGTTTTTGAGACAGGTTTCACCAAATCTGTACTTGTACCTTTGGTTTTTCCTGCCCAGGTGTAAAACCTTGCTTTTCCCCACATTAAATTTCATTTTGTTGGATACTGAGACAAATAATTTAAGCACAGCAAACTGCTGAATAAGTATATAGTTTCATGTAGGGATAATATCCAGTTTTGCTATAGATTTTAACTACATATTCAGAGCACAGGCTCATTAGCTTATCTTATTTCTACTTCCATAGCTATTTCTTCATCCTATAAACATACAAGAACTTTTGAATCCTCCTTAAGGCCAGTACTAATCCCTTTTTATTTGGTAAACAGTACTAACAGGAGGCATGGCATGACATCTAGAGTACTCATGTGTAATCCTTTGCTGTTCACTAGGGTGAATACAAAGAAGGAAGTAAACCTTGGTGTCTGCAAATGTTGATAGCATTATTTTAATCATTTTCTGACAGAAATGTCAGAACAAATAACTGTTAATATTATTAATAAGTGAAAAGAATTATCAGAATTTTTAATTACACCAATGTTTTGTGAAGTGAAAAGTAGCCATTTATATACTGGCAAGTAAATCCCTCCTGTGCTCAGACATTCAGGTGTCCACTGGTTAGATGTTCCAAAATTATGAGGGGGGGAAACCCTAGGTAACCCCTCTAATTTCCTCCCCCAAGGCTGTGAGTATTTTGATTCTTAAATGCACAACTATCGCTGCTTCAGAGGACAGTCAGTTTAGATTTAATTTTAGTTTACCCTTTGATGCTTCCGCCTCTTAGTAGTAAAATGTTTAGTAGAGACTAAACATTTCTGTTTCTGATTTTGAATTAAGCAATTTCCCATTACAATGAAACACAGTTTAAATTATATATTCAAGCAAGTCAGGATTAAGTCATGGCTTAGAATTCTGGCATACTCAATAATTTTAGTTCATTCATGAATATTCAAGCTTCCATTTAATAAGTAAGCATAGTTCAAAATCAGAAACGGATGCTTTTTATTTCCTCTGTAAAGCAGAGTTTAATGAGTTTAATGTCACATTTTACTTTGGTCTAGAAGGGACGTTGGTCTTACCTGATACGCCTCTTCTCATCAGGTGGAGCCAGCATTCAGGATGGGTTGTCCTTGTCCACTCAGAATGAGGACCGAGTCTGTAACTTTTTGCAGGATCCGCCCTCTTAGGACCCAGCTTTGACGAATCCAAAGAAGCAGACTCGATGTGGCTACCCCCTTGAAACAGTCAATAGCAAATAGTCTCCCCTTCATGTAAACTATCGATAAATCAGGAACCTGAATGTCAAAAATTCGAGAAAGGAAAACCGGGAAAAAAACGGTACCTGTCCAACCAACGAGGAGTATCCAGGAACGGACCCGTTAAGGGCGGGACTGAATGCTGGCTCCACCTGATGAGAAGAGACGTATCAGGTAAGACCAATGCCCCTTCTCCATCGTGGGTGGAGCCAGCATTCAGGATGGGGCATACCAAAGCCAAAACGTCCCTCGGGTGGGCATAGTCCAAGTCTGATTCAGTGGGACTCCTCCTGGACCCTCTGCAAAACCCTGCGGCCAAAGGCCGCATCCGCCAATGCATACGAGTCGATCTTGTAGTGGCGGATAAACTGAGAAGGTGACGCCCAGGTAGCCGCCCGACATACCTTCTCGAAGGACGCCTGGGTCGCCACTGGTTGCAACATCGCAGAGAATTCGTACACCTTAGCAATCGTACGGCCAATAGTCATGGAGGAATCCTTGAGACCCTTGTATGACAGATACCTGAGGGTAGCTGACCTCAGCGGTTCATAAGGGGGACCCGTGAGGGACCTCAGAACCCTGGAAAGGTCCCAGGTTGGGTAGCAGTGGATAACCGGAAGACGAAGGTTAGAAGCCCCCCGCAAAAACCGGCGAACCATCAGAAATTGAGCCAGAGAGTCTACTTGGTCACAAGAGAGGACTGAAGACAGGGCCGCTACCTGCCAGCGAAGCATGTTCGGAGCAAGACCCATGGCCAATCCCTGTTGGAGAAATTTCAGGATCTTCAGGAGAGGGACCCGCAAGGGCGAACAGCACCAAGCACAGAAGGTTCTCCACATTGCGGCGTAGATTCTCTCCGTGGAGGGACGGCGAGACGCCTGGATGGTAAGTATCACCTCGGGATCATAATCCTGTTGCCTCAGAGCGTGCCACTCAACTGCCAGGTGATCAGTTGGTACCACTGGGGATCCGGGTGTACCAACGCCCCCTGGCTGAGCGACGAATCGCCCAGAGGTATCCGCCATGGTGGAGACACCGACAGGGCCTTCAGGTCCGCGAACCAAGCCCGTCTCGGCCAATGAGGCGCCAGCAGTATCACCTCCGCACGCTCCTCCAACACCTTCTTGATGACCTGAGGCAGGATGGGCAGGGGAGGAAATGCGTAGACAAGACCCGACGGCCAATGACCTCGGAGGGCGTTGACCCCCTCTGCTCCCTGGGATGGAAACCGAGAGAAAAACCTCGGCAGGTGGGCGTTCTCCGGGGTTGCGAACATGTCGACCTCCGGGAGGCCGAAACAACTCATGAAGATGGACAGGTGAAGGCGCCACTCCGCATGGTCCACCTCTGTCTGACTGAGCCAGTCCACTTGGGTGTTGGAAAACCCGGAGATATGGTCCGCCAAAAGAGAGAGAAGGTGTCTCTCCGCCCACAGTCCCAGCTTCATCGCCTCTCGCATCAGAGTCCTCGAATGCATGCCACCCTGTCGGATCACATGGGCCTTGGTCATAGTGTTGTCCGTTAGGATGAGAACGTGCCTGCTGGCTAGGAATTGTAGGAAATGTCTGAGAGCCAAAAACACCACCCAAAGTTCCAGCCAGTTGATTGAGCATCTGGACTCCGCTGGCGACCACTGAGCTATCTGTCCCTGCGAGTGGGCCCCCAACCGGTTAGGCTTGTGTCTGTAGTGACGATCACCCTGTGAGGGTCCTGGAAGAGGCAGCCCCGGGAGATTGCTGGCGAGTGCCACCAGGAGAGGGAGCGGCGAACCTCCGGAGGGACCAGGACTCTGGATGTCGAGGTGCTGCGGCCCGTTTTCTGGAAGGGCAAAAGGAACCATTGAAGATCCCTAGAATGTAGGCGTGCCCAAGGTGTGATGGAAATGGATGAAATCATTTTCCCCAGGAGAGTGGACAGGAGAGCTAGGGGGACCCTACGCTCGCGTTGGACCTGAGCGACAAGACTCTTGATGCTGTCCTGTCTCTCCTGGGAGAGGAAGACCCTACACTCTAAGGAATCTATAACGGCTTCCAGGTGGAGTAGGGAACTAGAAGGGGAGAGGTGGCTCTTGTCCAAATTGATGGAAAACCCGTGCTGTCGGAGAGTTGAGATGGTTACCTGGAGATGACGCACCGCAAGGTGCTCGGAAGACGCCTGTACCAGAATATCATCCAGGTAACACTGGACATGCACGGGTAAGGACCTGAGGTGAGCCGCCACGGCTGCGAGCACCTTGGTGAATACCCGGGGGGCGGAGGAAAGGCCAAAGGGGAGGGCCATATACTGGAAATGCCTACCTGCGTAGCAAAACCAGAGTATTGCCGATGAAGATGATTAATTGGTATGTGCAGGTAGGCTTCAGTCAGGTCCAGGGAGGCGAGGAAATCGCCATGTCTTACATACCGCAGGATAGTCTGCAAGGAATGCATCTTGAACCTTCTATATTTAATATATCGGTTCAGACACCTGAGGTCCAGAATTGCCCTCCATCCCCCTGAGGATTTGGGGACTACAAAAAGGATGGAATAAAACCCTTGCCCTATTTGGTCCTGAGGTACCTGCTGGATGGCTCGAATGTCCAGCAGGTGTTGGACAGCCGAATCCATAAGTGCTTTCTTTGAGGGCACTTTGGAAATAGGGCATCGGATGAAAAACCTCGAGGGAATGGAGAGGAATTCCAGAGAGACCCTGACTGATTGTCTCACGGACCCATCCATCCTGGGTGGTTTGTTCCCACACTGCAGAAAAAAGGGCCAGATAACCCCCTATGGGTGGATCGCCAGGGACGCTAACGGGAGCGGTGGAAGGGGCGACCTCCTCCGCCGCCTCTGAAACCTCTCTTGAACTGCCTCCCCCTCCCAGATCTATCCTGAGGCTGGCGCTGCCTAGATCCGAACTAACCTTGGAGCCGGGAGAAGCTGAAGCCCTGGTCAGGGGCCCGAAAGGGCCACCGGGAATAGGGAGACTGTCGGAAATTGCCCCTTCTAGACAAGGATGGCAGAATTTTTCTCCTATCTTGAGTCTCGACTAGAATAGGGTCGAGAGCCTCTCCAAAGAGAGTCTGGCCCCGGAAGGGGGCTGAGGCCAAGCGCCACTTATGGCGGGTGTTGACTAACTGGAGCGTCGACTGTAGGGACATTTAGAAGAGAGGCCAATTCCGGAGCCACATTGTAATTCTTGCGGTCGAGCGAACTAGCCATAGGCCCCGATGCCGGAGCTTTCCATTGCCTTTGGACATTGTCCATCAGGAGCTGTAGATTAGCCGGGTCCAAGGCGACCGGAGCCACCAGAGCAGGGGTCCCTGACGTAGAAAGCAGGGCCTGAACCCCGGAGTCGAGGGGAACCTCAGAGGTCAGATACATAGAAGGTCTCAAAAAGCCAGCTGATCCCCAAGGGTCTGCAGTACCCCTATACAGAGCCGGATTATCTAGGGACAATTGTTCTCCCGATGGGCGAGAGGCCCCATGCTCAGCGTCCGGGCCCCATGAAGAGGGGCTCTTGTCATGGGAGAGAGAGAGGTCACGGCTCACAGTCTGGCTACAGAGCCTCTTCAGGACCTTGTCCCTGTGGCGCTCTACCCTCTCCATAGCCTATGCGAGGATTCCTCCACATACTGACTGGAGGGGCCAGGTTGATCCTCCTCTGGGGCCTGGCGATTGGTTTTGTGCAGCCGCTTGCAGGCTTGTCAGAGGAATCACCAATCTCCATGGAGCTGCAGGCCCGATGAACAGCTGAAGAAAATGGCCACCGGAGCTGACACAAAATGGCTGCCGCAACTGTCAGTTGGAAAATGGTGGGCTGGAGGGGAGCCAAGTAGCCGCTGGTGCTGACCAGGGCAAGCCCTGTGTGGTCCAGGCACCTGGAACTAGCCGGAGACCTGAGGCTGAAAAGCCGCTACCAGGCCAGACAAGATAGATGAGGCTGCGCGAGCGTGAGCTCCAGCGACTGACCAAGCCTCTTGTCAAACTGCCGAAAGCCAAGTGAGAAGCCGCGTCCACCTCAGAAGCTGCTAAGCAAGCGGCAAACAAATGATAGACGGAGGCTGTCGGGCAAGGCGCCCCGATTTGGAAAATGGGAGAAAGTCACGGAGGGCAGGTCAGAAGCCTGATGTTAAGTCCACGCCTCCCCCTCAGCGTCCGAGCCGCCTTAGCCACAGAGAGCTTCCCACTGCAATGACAGGCCAGGCAAGCCCTGAGCGGCCGATATGCAAGGCCCGGATCTACTGCCGTGGCAGGAGCCGAAGCTCAGCTGCCAAAATGCCCGAGCACCTCGGATGATATAGAGGGCTTGGGCAAGAAACTCACGAAGTCCAAAAACAGTCCGTAGTCAAAGCCAACGAGAGCAGAAACGAGCATTCAGGAAGGGAGAACTAAGTAGCCACGTCCATCCAGTCTGAGGACCGAGTCGAAGCTGGGTCCTAAGAAGGCGGATCCTGCAAAAAGTTACAGACTCGGTCCTCATTCTGAGTGGACGAGGACAACCCATCCTGAATGCTGGCTCCACCCACAATGGAGAAGCATACACAGTGTATACAGTTCACTGTTCGTTCCAAGAACAGAAGTGTTGTGCAAGCAAAAATCACATTCACAAGATGAATAGAGGATTTTTGGTTAACCTTTTTATTTTTTTCAGTCTCCCACACCATAATTCATATTATTCCAAGTTATCAAACATCAGCAGCAACTTCTGCTGGGTAAAAGATATTGAACAAGTAGATGAGCTCAGCACATCTGGCTCTCTAGAAATTGCTAGCTGAAACCTCATTCTTCTTTCACTTTTGGCTATGTTAGATAGGTCTAATGGGAACTCGAGTTCAACAACATATAGAGAGTCAAATGTTATTAATTCTGTAATAGCAGAAAGAAATTCATACGAACCTGTTATAAACATTTGTGTCCAATTATATAACACAAATAAGTTTACCTATTAACATGCATTATATGAACAATTTATTAGTATCTTCATAAATAGGGTTCTGTTTGTAGTGTTTTAATAGATGAGTTAATTCTGTGTTATCATACGTATAAACCCGAGAGATTGTCACTGATTTCAACTAGGTTTTGAATTGTGAAAGACTGAACTTGTAAGTATAGCCTGTGATCAAAAGATTTGTAATTGTTATTCAGGGTTTAAAAACAAAATGAAACCATTTATAACTATATTTTAGAATTGCTCCAAACCAGTTGATTTTTTAGTTGTTGCTTCTTCATAGCAATATTACTTGCCATACAGCATGGGGAAACCAATCTGGAACTGCCTGTTTTCTAAACAAATTGGGAAGTTGTCATCAGGAAGCATCTGTTTTATTACATTCAATAAAAGCATTCTTGTACTATCATATTGGAATACTAACTACAGTAGATACCAGGCTCACTGCCTCTATCTCATCTCATCTAATCTATTATGTAAAAAACCAGCACTACCTAATTAGTATGGAAGGCTTTCACAAATCTCAATAACTCTTCAGTATTTTAATCCTATGTTTGCTCTCAAATGTGGAGGGATCTGCTCTTTTTAAAGCTACTTGTTAAAAATTACCTTAAAAATTAATCCAAAATACAGATTTCTGCTTTTGTAAACATGGTAATTGTACATTTTCTCAGAAAGCTGTTCAGCAAGATCCTTCAAGCAAAGTTCAATATAGTGGGAGCTGTTAATTTGGCAGCATTTCAAAAGGATCTGGAACCCAGCCAACATCAACTGGCCTAGGTTATGGAAAAACACAGAGAGGGAGAAGGCTCTTTAGAAGAAGAGGAAAGTTGCATCTTTTTCTACTCTCAAACATTGACAACCGGTAAATATAAAAGGAATATATAGTGTTCCAGCAGGAATGCATTACCACCATCACCCTCTCATTGTTCTTACATTCTCCCACTCTCTCTTGCATTGCTAATCAAAGACCTTTTCAGAATTCATACTAGTCATAAAGAATTATTCCCATTCAACAAAGAGAGAAACAAGAGACAGACTTGTTATTACATCATCATTTGTTTAATTATGATTTATTAAATAAATGACAATGACTGGGTTTAGTTAATATAATAAACCAAAGCCAAACAAATCACGTTATGTCTTATTTTGTTGCTTGAATTAGTCCATAGAGTTTCAAACATAATCAGCTAAAATGTCATTCAGTAGGCTATGGGTATGTTACTTACTCTTGCTGTTGTTTATGAGTCTGTAATTTTATTTATTTGTATAGCTGCCCATCTCACCAAAAGCAACTCTGGGTGACGTGCAGCAATCAGATAAAAACACAAATATAAAAACAACAGATATAAAAAATATAGAAATCTGCATTAAGAAATAAATAGCATAAAACACACACATACAAATCTCTAGGCAATGAGAGGATAAAAATGGCCATCTCACCAATGGAGCCATCTAACCAAATCTCCATTATCCTAGGAGCTCCAGGCCTGATAACATAACCAGGTCTCGAGGGCTTTCCACTAAAGGGACAGAGTTAATCTAATTTTGGGGAGGAGAATGTTCCATAAGATGGGCACTATAGAAGAGAAGGCACATCTCCTGGGACCTACCAAATATGAGTCCCTAACTGATGGTACCCTCAGCATGCCCTCTCTACCAGATCTAATAAGGCAGGCCAAAATAACTGGGGAGAGGCGATCCCTCAGATAGCCTGTTCCCATGCCATGATGTCATAAAACCAGCACTTTATATTTAGATATGGAAGCAAACTGGCAACCCATGCAGCTTGCAATGCAGAGGGTGCACACATAACTACCAGTGCTGCTGCCTTTTATATCAGCTGAAGCTTCTACATAATCTTCAAGGGTTCTCCCATGTGGAGCGCATTGCAGCAGTCTAATGTGAAAGAGAGTAGGGCACGAGTGACTGTAAACCTGCCAATCCAGGAACGGGTGGACAAGGAGGAGCTGTAAAAAGGTCCTTCCAGTCACAATTGCCACCTGCTCATTGAGCAATCGATATGAGTCTAGGAGGGCCCCCAGATTGTAATATTGTTGCAGTATGTTGCATATAAAGTATGGTGCAGAAGTAAAAGAAAGATTAGAAGGAGAAAGAGAAAGAAGAAATGCACAGGTACAGTATATGTGGTACCTTGCTCAACAGTAGTAACTGTGAGAGGGATCTTGGAGTCCTAGTGGACAACCATTTAAATATGAGCCAGCAGTGTGCAGCAGCTGCCAAAAAAGCCAACACAGTTCTAGGCTGCATTAACAGAGGGATAGAATCAAGATCACGTGAAGTGTTAATACCACTTTATAATGCCTTGGTAACGCCACACTTGGAATACTGCATTCAGTTTTGGTCGCCACGATGTAAAAAGAATGTTGAGACTCTAGAAAGAGTGCAGAGAAGAACAACAAAGATGATTAGGGGACTGGAGGCTAAAACATATGAAGAACGGTTGCAGGAACTGGGTATGTCTAGTTTAATGAAAAGAAGGACTAGGGGAGACATGATAGCAGTGTTCCAATATCTCAGGGGCTGCCACAAAGAAGAGGGAGTCAAGCTATTCTCCAAAGCACCTGAGGGCAGGACAAGAAGCAATGGGTGGAAACTAATCAAGGAGAGAACCAACCTAGAACTAAGGAGAAATTTCCTGACAGTTAGAACAATTAATCAGTGGAACAGCTTGCCTCCAGAAGTTGTGAATGCTCCAACACTGGAAGTTTTTAAGAAGATGTTGGATAACCATTTGTCTGAAGTGGTGTAGGGTTTCCTGCCTAAGCAGGGGGGTGGACTAGAAGACTTCCAAGGTCCCTTCCAACTCTGTTATTCTATTCTATTCTAAAGACTAGGGGGGGAAATCAGAAATAAACTTTTTACTTAAGAAAAAAAAAAGGAAAGAGTTGGAGATCCAAATGACTGCAGTTGATGAACCATGAGACCATAACTCAGGGAGAGGTAGCACTGTTCAGTAAATGACTTCTGTACCTGAGATGAAAGCAGATCATGTGAATTACCGGAGTAACTGCCTGAAACTTACCTGATCAGTCCACTGAAAAGTAGAGGACAAGACGATAGTTTAACAGATGCAGTTGCATCTGAAACACAAAATGAAGAATAAAAGAAGTACAAAAAGACAAATGAACAGGGAAAATAACAATGAGCTGAAAAGGGGGGAAATAATGACAAAAGAAAAAAAAGGTAGCAAATGTAAGGTGGATCAGGGAAAAGGAGATGAAAATTACATTAAATGGCAGGTCTCTGCCAGTTAGGAGAGCTGCACAAGAGATCTCCTGGAACTGACTTCGATGAAATTAACCTGAGTTCAAGTTGAGATGACAGAGTAATAAACATAGGAAATAAAAGATAAAGGAGAAAGAAAAGATAGTACATTCTTTCTCTGAGTGAAAGTTGTAGCATTCAGGTATGAGACAACCAAGAAAAGTGTTCTATTCCTTTGATCACAATTGGTAAGAACCAAGTAGTTAAGGATTGGTTGCTAGAGAAGGAAGAGGGCTGACTATTTACTCTTGGGAATAATGAGTTTGGAAAGTAGATGTGTGTATTCAAATCTAGTTGCCGGGTACAATTATTAATATTGCAGTTGGAGCTAAATTGGAAGGAAAATCATTATCCTGTACACTATTTGATTGGGCGAGGCTAAAGGAAAAAAAGAAGTGACAGGCAGGGAGAGGTAAGATGGAAAATGGGTACAAGCTGTTCCGTGGGAAGAGAGTTTGTAAATGTGGTGCCAGTATCAATTTCCATTTCCCCATTCTGAACTCTTGATTCAGGAACTTCATACTTAGGCTGATGCATTTGAATGTCAGGTTGTCTGTAACAAACTTGTCCATGATGAAATTGTGAATGAGAAGGCAGACCTGGTGTCCATCACTGAACTGGCTGGAGAGTGAAGTGAGAGCAGTCCTCCTCCTCAGTGAGATCTATCCAGCTGAATACTACCTCAACCATACTGTTCCAAGCATGGGTATAATGCCACATTTGTAGGTTGACCAGAGGTACAAGCTGGGGTTGCTGCTATTTTATAATCTTCCAGCGTATAGCAGCCAACCTTAACCAAAGTAGACACTGATACTGTAATGAACATTATTGGATTGCATTATGGCCACACAGGATGTTTTTAAGTGGCATTTGTCTGATAATATCTAGCAAAAAAACTACTGGTGCTACAATAAATTGACACCTAATGTGTCAAAGCAAATTTTTATTTTGTGTTTCTCTGTCTCTCTCTCAATCTCAATCTCTCTCACTCACACACAGACACGTTCCAAAAATAAGTATTCATTGCTCACCACCCAAGTAAGATACAGTTATTTAGAAAATCTGGAAAAGAATACTCTTCCCAATAAATGCAGGTTTTGCATTTATTCAGGAAATACATTCTAGACTACCTGTATATGAATGAGGTGCCAACAAAAGGAACCTTCCCGACTAGAATACATATTTTTCATTGCCTCAACATCGCTAGTTACATCCCAAATTCTACATTTCCTAAGGCTCACTTTACCTTGAGGCAAGGTAAAGCAGTACAACAAATGAACATGAGTATATTTACAATATCATACAAATACCAGATTAAAATTTCTTCAATGTAAGGGATGCTGTCAGGACTTGTCTACTTGGTTTAATGTTATCTGTATACTTTATTCTACCTCCCAGGTGTTCCTTATTACTGCCAAACGCCCCTTATTGCTTGCACTCACCGACCCCCATCTCCACTTGCCTAATACAATCAGCTTACTTTGGCGGTTTGGCAGAATTTACTAAACTGAATCCAATTCTTTGCTTACCCAATAATCTGGAAACAACCAGGGAAACATATGTGCTCAATTACATACAATGTTGTAGAATCAGAACACCTCACAATACCCTTGCTTTCCAATAACTGTTATTTCAAAACCATTGGGAATAATTCTTGGCATGTGAACAGAACTTCCTTGAGTCTGAATATGGACCAAATAGACCAAGAAGCGAAGAGGATCATAGGTGGGTGTTTCAGCTGCAGACCATGAAATCATGGTACTAAGAAAAAAATCCAAAGATGCAAATAATGCCTTAAAGAATCTTTCATCACCTTGCATTCCTTTCAAAGTTAATTTTTCTTCCGAAAAATCCTAACAATCAGTAAAGACTATATTAATAATGAGAAAAAAGGCTTTTCAAGAACTCACTAACAGACCATTACCATGATATTATAAATACCTTACTCTTACAATTATTGCTTCTATAAGAAGTCCTAATTCATGATAATACCATGCTGAGAACTCTTCCTCATATCTATTTTTTCAACTTTTATATGACTGTTTTAATTCTATTTTAAAAAAGAAATATTATGTACATACTATGAGGTTGAACCTATTTGCACACTGAATTTTTGTAACAAAAGTTTTATTTAATTAATTTTATTTAACTTTTAGAAGATATTTATCACAAAGCCTAGGACTTTTACCTGTTTAAATTTTGGGTGATGGAACAGAAGAAAGAATATTAACCACAGAAAGTAGATTTGCAATTTCTTTGAGATTCATTTGAGTGGTACAAAAAAGACAAAGTTTTGTGTGCCTTAAGGGGAATAATACAAAGATTTTTTTCTTTGTAAGGAAGTGACTTTCACTTAATGCTATAGTTATCCTGCCTTTTGATCCTACTGCAATAAACATCATGGGGAAATTGTTTGCTTCCTTTCTCACACAAAAGGCACGTTCATGAATAACAATAAACCATAATTAAGTTCCAAGCACAGGCAGGAATCCCCTCTCCGGTTCCCTCCCTTGTTATTTGTAGATGAATAAACCAGGCTTCAGGTTTGTTTCAGAAGATTCAAGGTTTGTTATGTAAAATCCAGAAATAGTGGTTTAAAATTATTTTCTAAACTAAATCTTAGATGGTAGAAAACAATCTAAGAAAGCCTGAGAATTTGAAAATGGTTCATTTACTAACTTCACATGACAAATTTCCAAATTACTAAAGTATTTACTTCCCTTCTTTCCATACAGAAGAAAAAGAGACCAAGCAATGTATTCTCATCACATGCAAATTCACTCTCTATTGCCAAAAAAACACACTTAGATATATCTTTGGGACCAGGAAAAAACCCTACTTCTTTCTTTAAAGTAGAAACTGGTAACATACAGAAATAAGAACTCCATCATCATCATCATTGCTATTATTATTG
>QLTV01001146.1:3219428-3232120 GCA_003457575.1 Thermophis baileyi | reverse complement strand
GGTACGGGCGGCGGCTGGGGAGGACCCAGGGAAGCCTGCGACGTCAGGGAAGCTGACAGGAGGGCTGCGATATCAGGGGAAGGGAAAGTAAAATTTCCCCCCCTTCAATAAAAAACTGTGGGCGGCGGCCGAGAAGACCCGGGGTAGCCTGCTCCCAGAAGCCCAAGTTAGCTGACAGGACAGAGCTCTCAAATTCAATGCAGCCAAATCAGAGACCAAGCGCTCAAGGCTGGTAGCCTGCTACCAGAAACCCAAGTTAGATGACAGGACAGAGTCTCAAATTCAATGCAGCCAAATCAGAGACCAAGCGCTCAAGGCGCCAAATCCAAACCTGCTCAGCACAAAAACTCTTCTAGTAGATCTGAATGGGAAATGACTCAATCTTCTGCCTAGGGCGAGCAGCCACTAAGCGAAGCGTCTCTCTCTGGCAAGGACTGAGTCGATAACTGGAGCAGAGAGAGAGGCAACGGGGCGTGGCTATGAAAATTATGACTCAGTCTCTAGGCAGAAGGATGAAGTCATCACCCATTCCTGGCCTATCCTGCAACCTCACTGGAGAATGTTGGGGGCCACTGATCTACAGAATGATGTGAAGCCTCTGGAGTGCAATTATTCAACCAGATGTAAATCCACTAGATTCCAATACTCTCTAGCCCATTTTTTTTTATAGTCTATAAAGATATATGTAGTCTTTGCTTACTGATGATAACTAGAACTCTAGAAACAGTACCTTAGAAACTCTACACCATTTCAGACAAATGGTTGTCCAATCTCTTCTTAAAGTTTTGGAGCACCCATAACTTCTGGAAGCAAATCGTTCCACTGATTAATTGTTCTAACTGTCAGGAAATTTCTCCTTAGTTCTAGGTTGGTTCTCTCCTTGATTAGTTTCCATTCACTGCTTCTTGTCCTGCCTTCAGTTGCTTTGGAGAATAGATTGACCCCCTTTTCTTTGTGGCAACCCCTGAGATATTGGAACACTGATATCATGTCACCCCTAATCCTTCTTTTCATTAAACTAGACATACCCAATCCCAGCAACTGTTCTTTGTATGTTTTAACCTTCAGTCCCTTAATCATCTTTGTTGCTCTTCTCTGCACTCTTTCTAGAGTCTCGACATCTTTTTTATATCATGGTAACCAAAACTGGATGCAATATTCATGTGGTCTTACAAGACCATTACAAAGTGGTATTAACACTTCACATGATCTTGATTCTATCTCTGTATTAATGCAGCCTAGGACTGTGTTGGCTTTTTTTTGGCAGCTGCTGCACACTGCTGGCTCATATTTAAGTGATTAGGACTCTGAGATCCCTCTCACAGTTACTACTATTGAGCCAAGTAACACCTATTCTATACCTGTGCATTTGGTTTTTCTTGCCTAAATGTAGCACCTTTCTTTTCTTTATATTGAATTTCATTTTGTTAGATAGGTTGTTTGTTAAATGTATATGGAACATATCTCTATCTAAGAAAATGCAGAGATTTGCAAAATCTCCACAAAAAGGTTTTTAAAATAAAAAATACAAAACACACAACCTGTAAAGTAAAATGAGTAGTGATCAAGAGTAGTGATGCTTCATACTGCCCACAAACTCTTAAAAATCATTTGTATGGCTTTAGAGATTACATCATTAAAAAAAATGCCCAGTTGCATATTCTGTTAAGCATAAGTATATTTGTGTTGTAATTCTCATTTCTCCCCCCACAGCAAAATTATTGTGCATATACTGTAGCAGCTGCCTTGAACATTTTATACATGCTACAGTTCCCAAAGAACTGCAGAAATAACAGCCCATCCCTGAAAAAGCAATATATTGAAAGAAAAGATCAAACTATTCAAGCCCTGCTTATGAACTGGAGGAGAAATAGCACATCCCATTTACATGGTAAGCTACAATATAAAGCAAATCTCCTAAACTAATTAAGTCTCTAATCAAAGTGCTTATACTGAGAATGAAGACCAAAATCATTATATATCTAATGTCTTTTGTCCTAAATGTGTATGCTTCCTACAGCTAAACCCAAGAACAGTTTTTAGCTTTTCAACTTTTAAGTAGCTTTTTGAAACACTGCTGGAAGCTGTCTTAGAGAACACTAAATGTTGAGTTCGTTGCTGAATGAGTTAAGTTTACATAATATCACTATAGATGATTGGCAGATTTATCCTAACCTTAGCAATCATTTACTATGTAATGACACAGATAATAGTTTGGAAAACTTTTGGAAAATTAATTAACTCCATACAAAATTGTTATAATAATCAACAATAAACAAATTGGTAAATACACATTTTCCCTGAAATGTCAAATACACTTTCTTTGATTTTCTTGAGGGAATAAACTTTTGCTGGACAGTCTTGTATTAATTGTATTTATTAAAAATGTAAACAAAAAAGCCAAACTAAAGAATCCTCTGTAGTGCAGTTTACTGCTGCAGTTAAAAGTAACAAGTATTATTTCACAAAATACTATCTCAGAAACACAAAATAATACTCTCTCTCTCAATGCTGTTTGTTCTTTTGATGTTATTATTTTTTTATCAATATATGTATTATGTATCAGCATGGGTTGAATCTCTTCTTGAAAAGTTAACTGATTTTTTTTATATCATTTATCATCAATATTTCAATTCATTCTTAATTTATCTTTGCCCATTCCTTTTCATTTAGTACACATTCAATTCACAATATCTTAAGTAATCTTCTGTAAACCCATATTTTATATTTCTATGTTTTTTCTTATTTATTATCATTAACTCTTGTTTTCTATTTAGGAGCTTAAGGATGAGTAGTCTTTTATTCAGGATTCTCTTCTATGAAAAAGAAGAGACATAATAACTACCACCAAAAACTTCAATTTTCAGTACTAACAGCAAGTTGGTTTACATATTTTTCAAAAAACTACACTTATCTGTTCAATCTTGTTTCTTATTTCTAGGCTATTATCCTATCTTTTATTCAAAATACAGCCTAGGTATCAATACTGTCATAGCCTCTGCAATTATTTTCTTGTAAGCTTAATATTTAGTTCCAGAAGTTTATTTTTATTGATAAACATCATTTTTTTCTGATTTATGTTTACCTCATAAAGTTTATTTGGATAAAATTTACTTGCTATTTGCTAGTAGAACAATATAATCTACACAATATGTTTATTATTATGCCATTAATTTTTAGACTTTTTTTCTGTGTTTATTCCATACTTTTAATACTGTGCTCATGATTAAAGAATCTCTTATATCTTGTATGTTTCAATATCAAGCCAAAGATATTTATATAAACCATCTGGGTATCTTGCTCCCTTACAATAGAAGCAGCCCAGCTCTAAAGTAATATAATCCAGTCTTTGATGCACATGAGACATCTGGCTTGATAAAACAATTTGAAATTTGATACTACCAATCCACATCAATCTTTCAGGTCTTGAAAAATCTTAACTTTAACCCTATCCCATGCAATCCCAAGCTACTGATATCCAAAAGAAACTGCCTTGGAAATGTAACAAAGCTCGACCAAGCAATACAAAACCCTATGGATTAGGGCAGAACCAGGGGCAAAGCATGGAAGAATGAAAGGCGGAGATGCTACATGCCATATCAAGGCTCCTCTATCAACTCAAGACATTTGCCATGGCAGTGTTTACCCGATTCCACCTCCATGCCCTCTGAATAATATAAATAGTCCTCAACCTACGACCACAATTGCGACCAGAACTTCTGTTGCTCAGTGAGGTGGTCATTAAGTGAGTCATACGCAAAGTTACCACTTTTTTTGCCAAATACATTAAGGGAATCACTGTGGGGTTATTAAGAAAACATCTCCAGATGAGAACCTTGCAAATTGAAGTGGAAACATATGTAGCTGACCTTGTAATGATGAATCCAAATAAATTTGTACTTTTCGGAGGGGATCTCAATCAGTAGTGGGTTGTAAATCCCGTCGCTACTGGTTTGCTTGTGTGCGTGCTCGCATCCAACACTTCTGTGCATGAGCATGAGCGTCCCGGGAGGGTGGGCGGAGCCTCCCACCGCCGCCGCTACCGGTTCGCTGAACCGGGCTGAACCGGGAGCAACCCACCGCTGATCTCAATGCTAGATTGGACCCCAATGACTACACTCTCTATACAAACCAAAATACCTCCCCTCCCATTTCTAAAGATGACAGATTCCTCCTTACCTATTGTTCAAAAGACCAAAAATCAAGCTTTGCAGGTCTCTGGCTCAAACACATTTTAAATAGTGCACTTGAAAGTGACCATCCAGCAAAATTCACTTACGTATCTGGCTCCAGAATGAGTGCTATTGATTATATAATTGTCTCCAGGGACCTTCTGTTTTATGCAAAGGCCCCAGAAGTTATGCCTAAGTTTGACAGTGATCATTTCCCAATCCTGCTTCAGTTAAATGCTTTCAATCAAGAAACACACATTGAGGATTGCTACCAAGCCTTACTAATGCCAGCAAGAAGAACTTACTGCTAAGCAAGTGGGGAAAAAAACCCCTCCCCATCCGAATCAAATAATAACAAAGCTATTGGTCTCAGATCACCTACTGAGCCCCCAGTCTGCCCTGACATCAGATGAATCTCCTGATGTACTCTTGAATAACTATAACACCCTTACCCAAGAGGTCCACCAGCATCTAACTCATATTAACAGTGCATCCTCAAAGCAACAACAACACCATTCCAAGCCATGGTGTCAAGCATGGAAATCAGGAAACTCTGGCAGTTCAAATGTATGTAAGGGTTTATTACAAGCTTAAGCTCTCTATAAGAATCTGAACTACTAACCGTTAAAGCAAATTGGCAGTAGATAAGAGTCAATGGAATTCAAGGTGGGCTGGGCTTAGATCACTTGTGGGCACAAAGTCCCTCGAGACTGATGACACGTTTGACCCCTCCCTGGGCTCAGCCTGGTCATCTCCTACACATGGTTTGACAAGGATTGTGTTGTGTTAATGACAATTCAATGATCTGAGCTCACAGTCTCCCAATTTTGATTAATTAGGACTTGTTCAGTCCACATTTCTAAGATCAGCCATTCAAGTTCCAAAATGTGTTGCTAATACCACCCCGCAACTAGAGATAGGAGCCTAGAGTGTGGGTGACTATTGACTCAGACTGTCTTTTTTTCCCCCTTGCCCCACTAACTATGAGGGATGATTTTCAGTCCACATGGAAAAAGACAGTGGAAACTAAAATCTCATCCTTGGTCTTCTTTCCAGGTCTTCTATGGGATATGATCAGGCAAAAGCATTCACTAAACAGCATGTAGCAGATACAGAACACCAATGGGACCTAGCCAAGTCTCCAATCTTTATTGCCAGTGAGACCAATAGCTATTCTCCTATGGCATACTTAACTAATCTTGAAGTATCTAACCACCAGTAGGTCTTTATTCTGGCACAATGTCATGCCTTCCCTTCAGCTGTCTTTGAAGGCAAATGCAAGATGATTCCCTATCTGGGTTGACAATGCCCCTGTGACTTTGAACATCTGGAAACTACAATTTGTGCACTTCACCAGTGTCTGTATTACAGAGACATTTGTACTAGCCCCAGTTCACCATTACTGCATAAACCAGAGTGAACAGGACAATTTCATAATGTACCTCCCTGCTGCTTTCAGCTACCAATATTATATAATATTGCCAGGTTCTGTGCAGCAGCACTTAAAATCCATCAGAAGATGGCCTGTGCCATAAACCAGTGGTAATGAGCATCTAGTTCACATTTCTAAAGTGCTCTGTATGATGATAGATCTAGTTTGCCATATTCTCCTATAGTATACCCACATCCTACTCCTATTCCTCCTTTTAGACTTTTTAAAGATTTATGTTTTTATATTTTTTAGCTTGTTATATGTTCAGTATTTCTTGTTCTAATGTATCGTTTACACTTCTTAATTCTTTGTAAGAATTAAACCCTCCTTATGCTGGTCTTTGAGCGCAATAAAGACTTGAATTGACTTAACTTTAACCCTCAGCATTTTATTTGATCATATAAAATTAATTAATTGTCTCTGCCAATCATTTAATATCTTAATATCAATTCTTACTGGAATTGTTAGAAATAAAAGTTGAGCTTCAGTAAAACATTCATTTTTACTGTTGCTATTTTTCTAGCCAAGCCATTTTAGCTTTCTCCATTTAAAATATCATTGTTATTATATTTTCCCAAATCTATTAATAGTCTGAAAGAAGTCTTTATTATGGTTTGTTCAATAAGTTCCCAGGTACCTAATCTTTTGACAGTAATATAAAACTGTTATTTGCTGCAGGGGTTCCGTTGCTTTTTTAGGTAAATTCTCAAATGTAAACATGTACATCCTGTTCTTGTTAACCTAATATCCTGATACCAAGCCATATTTTTGATACCAAGTGATAACTGACATTATTGATTCCAAAGAATGCCTTGGATGAGTAACTGAAAGTACAACATAATGTGCATATAATATTAATTTACGTTCTTAATTTTATTTCTTTGTGACTTCCTTGACAATAATTCTAATGCCAGAAAAAAAAATAAGGAAGGAGAAAGGAAAGCATTTTGGGGATAAAGATCAGTTTACCATTATCTTGGCATTTTTTAATAAAAATATTCTTTATCCATGTAAGAAAAACTGCAGTTCATCTTTTTTCAGGAATATAAAAGGCTATTACAAATTATCAGAGACTTTATCTGAATTTAGAAAAATAATGGTTGATTTCTTGATTTTTGAAAATATATTATTAATAAGATTGAAAATATATGTTACTTTTTTCATGTATCTCTTCAGGACAAATCCACTCTGGTCAGGACTTATGAGGTAAGTTAAAAAGCTGTTTAATATCTTTTAAACAGTATTGCCATAAATAGCTTTTAATCTACATTCAGTAAACACATAAGTCTAAATGACTTTGGGCATGTTGTGTCATTTCCTTCTGACACCTTTGTACAATAAAAAGGACCAACTGGAGAACACACATGAAACCATCAACTACATCTTCAAAGCAGAAAAATTCACAAAGGGAAAAGAAAACACACACTACCCTCATCAGCAGAGATAACAATGGCAAACTAAAAACACAGGTTTATTAAAAAAAAACACCCACACCAACCAAGTGCTCAATTACCAAAGTAACAACCCAACCTCCCATCAGAGAAGCTGCGTAAGAACACTATTTAGACGAGGACAAACACATTGCAGTAACCCTGAATATCCCAAAAAGGAAACATCTGTACATCTTCCAACAAAATGGATATCCAATTATCCATGCAACTTCACCAAAAAGTGCCTGACCAATCAATCCAACATAGCACAACCTACACAATCTGTGAAAAGGATAAAACTTCCATGCATCAAAAACATCTCAGAAACCACCAACAGACTATTACAACCACATGGCATAAGCATAGCATATAAACCAACTAAAGCCCTCCAAAACATCCCAAGTAAACCAAAAGAACAAGCAGCCCAGAAAAACAGGAATCATCTACAATATACCTGTACAGTGTAAGAATTGCAACAGCCACTACCTAGGACAAACAGGCAGAAGACTGGAGGAACACATCCATAAACAGCAACTAGCTGTCAGAAGACACAGTGAACACGCCTTAATTTCAAACACATAGACAAACTTAACCATAGTTTCAACTGGAAAACTGTGGCCATCCTAGACCAAGCCAAGTCCCAAAATGCTAGAGAAGCCTTGACACTCTGACAAATCGGCCATCAACCAGCACATAGACATAAACAACATCTACAAACCATTCAAGACACAATCAACAAGCCAAAAGGTGAACAAAAGGACCAGAACACCTCCTCACTAGCAATCAACACCAGATGAACAGAGATTAACATGAGACCAAGAATCAAGCAACAAACAATACCTCAATCAAGGAACTGCTAAACAAGCTAACAGCAAACAGCCCAACCAAAGAACCACCAAGGCCACTCTCACCAACACTGAAAGGACAAGCCACTAGAAATGTAAAATGACAGTAAACCCCACTCCCTACTAGCACTTATGATGTTAACCTAGTTTGGGGAATGAAATGTCTGCAAATAAACAACAAAGCTCAAGAGCACCAGAACCCCTCATTTCCCCCTTTGTAAACCATAGATATAAAAGCTCTTGCCACAAGAAAGGAACTATTTGTTGTTATAGTATGTCAGTCATTACTTGAATTAATGACTTAATCATTAATTCCTGAATTAATGAATTCCTGAAAGATCTTATAATATACTACAGAAAAAAATAATCTGGTCCTAGAGATTTGTTCAATTTCAGTTTCTGTATTGCTTCGTTTGTTTCATCTACTGATTGATTTATTAAAAGCTTCCTTTTGCTGATCTATACATTTTGTAAAGTGTGTTGTATTTAAGTACTTTTTGATCTTTTCTAGGTTTGATGTCTGTTTACTGTATAATCAAACCTAATATTTAACTAATTAATTAATCATATCTTCTGTTGTTGAAACATACCTTTTCCCATCCCAAATAAAAGTAATAATTCTTTTTTTTTCTTGTTCTTTGTGCCAACAGTTTCTCAGGTTTATTATTTTTAAAAAATATTTATGCATGAGTTGTACAAACTAAAAGCAGGATGGTGATGGTGTGGTGGTAGTGGTGATTCCCTTTCAAGGTAAGGAACATATGCAAAACATGGAAAAAAGTTTAAAATAGTATTACAAAGAAAGAGACCTAAAACACAGAAAAAGAAATATAGCTAAATCTAGCTTGCACCAACACTATTCCAAATACTCCTGCATACCTTTATTCTTGCAAAACATCCTTGCTTCATATCCATAAACTGCTCTTCATTTTTTAATTTCTTACCTCTCATTATGAAAATATATTCTGTTTCATGTTACCACTATTTTCTCAATGCTCCCTTTCCTTTTGACTCATTCACTCTTTCTTCATAAATTTGTTTTGTGATTCAGTCATTCTTTCTACATGACTAAACAATCTCCATATTTCTTTCATACATTTGATTTTCACATTCATTTATTCAGCACCCATTCATTTTTGTTTCTATCACTTCCTTTAGCATGTAAGCTTCTTAAATACCCATCCCTGATACATTCAACTTAGGTTTTTATTGCTCTGGATATATCCAGCTCCCACTTCCACCTAACAAAGTAGGGAGAAATATGGTTTCACGCATAGCTCTATTCATACTTCTTTGGACAAATATTTATTTCTCTGAAGAGTCTACATTTTACTTATTGCATTTCTTTCATATTTTGCATGTCCTAACATTTCTCTATCTTTAGTAGAGAATATATCTATCTTTAGATATACATTTCTCTATCTTTAGATATTAATATATCAAATTTATTTATATATTCTAATGCATTGCCATTTAGTTAGAACTTATTATTTCCATGTATATGGCCACCCATCTCAAATACATGATTCTAGGGGTTTTTCAACAATACACATACACCCACACACTCTCTTTCTTTCTCTCTCTCTCTCTCACAGACACACACAAACTTAAAAGTCATTAAAACATAATACTATCAGCAGTCGAAGTTCAAAATCAACATAACCACTGTATAGGTCAACCACATATCTGGATACCTAAGCCCAGTGGTAAAACTATATCTTTATGGCATTATGAACAGCCACTAGGATTGAAGCCAATCTAATCTACAGGGGTTGATATTCCAAAAGGCTAGTACCATGACAAGAAAAGCTCCGCATAGGACCCACCATACAACTTCCCTAACAGTTGGAATCCAGAGTATTCCCTTAAATCCCCCTTAATTTTTCCTTTCAAACAGAATTACCTTGAACGCAGTGGTGGTATTCAGCTGGTTCTATCCAGATCGGGCGAACCAGTAGCGCTCACTGCGGGTAGCCCCGCCCACCCACCCGGATGTAAGCACATTGTGTTTTTGACGCTCTGCGCATGCGCAGAAGGCTTTGCGCATGCGCGGAGGAGGCACATGTGCTCACATTTGCGAACCGGTAGGGAAGGTAAGTGAATACCACCCCTGCTTGGACTTGATACATTAAGTCCATTGTCCTTACAAAAATCAAATCACAAACATCAAATATTTTCTCCAAATCATTCAGATTTTCAGATAGCAGCTTGTCAACATCTTCACACAAAAACACATATATACTTACGCCCCCCCAAACACACATCTCTAACATCAACACAGGCATTGCTTATGAATTTATCTATACTGAACAAGCAATAGGCCATCACAGGTCTTTATCTTCGTCCTTGATTAGTATTGAACTATTTGCTAAGCATTCCATTTATTCTCATGAATAATTTATCTCTATCATATATTGCATTTACTAAATTCAGCAATCAATTATCCATTTCCCCATAATTCTAATCTATTCCTTTTATCATATGCTTTCTCTAAATCAAATGTACAATAAGCTTTCCTCCCCATTTTTATATATTTGTCAATGATCTGTTGAAGAGCAAAAATCTTATCTACAGAATCCCATCCCTACTGGCACAGCCTAAAATCTGATCATTCTCATCTTATGTACTCTTTGGATCAGGATTCTACAATCATTTCCCAAGCATACAATTTAATCTCTATGTAGTTTTTATATTTACTCTTGCTGCCTTTTCCTTTGCACAATAAAAGATAGAAGCAATATTTTGATTATGAACCACAGATGCAGTCTTCACATGCACTCTCAATAATATATAGATTTGGATCATTTTCCTCAATACATAAATGAACAAGTATACTATTTTTGATTCATTTGTTGAACTGGGTACAGAAAGCAGGCCACATCTCAGGTCATATTTATGTACAAATATTGAAAATTCAAAAGGGTTCACAAGGTTTTAAGCACCACTGCATAGCTAATGGAATGTATTTTCGAGGAAAAAGGAAAGGAAAGGTGTTGGCCATAAATTCCACTCACCAAGTCCCTGTGAGAGAAAATCAGGTTAAAATCAAAGTTTGCTTTTAAAATTATTTTTTCACAATACTGTTTGTTATATACTAGAGATCATCTTCAAATCCCAGTAAAAGTCCTCAGGATGGTATGTTTAAGGCAGTATACATTGTTCAAATAGTTGTTTCCAAGATTAAATACTCTACTTTTAAACTCTGGCAGTATTCTAAAATATGCTAATGGTGAAATCTAAGTAAAATTGTCGTTTAATATGTTACATATACAAACAGTGGATAGAAAAAGTCTACACACCTGTTAAAATGACAGGTTTTTGAAATTTAAATCATTTCAGATTTTTTTTTACCTTTAATATAGCATATACTTTGTACAACTAAATTGAAAACAAACTGAAATCTTTTAGGTGGGGAAATAAGAATTAAAAACATACAATAACATTGTTGCATAAGTGTGCGCACCTTAAAACTAATACTTCGTTGAAGCACCTTTGATTTTATGACAGCATTCAGTCTTTTGAGACAGGAGCCTATCAGCATGGCACATCTTGTCTTGGGAATCTTTGCCCACTCTTCCTGCAAAAGTGCTCCAAATCTGTCAAATCTCCTGTGCACAGTCCTCTTCAGGTCACCCCACAGGTTTTCGATTGGATTCAGGACCGAGCTCAGGCTGGGCCATTCCAAACGTGGATCTTCTTTTGGTAAGTCCATTCTTTTGTTGACTTGGAGGTATGATTTGGGTCATTGTCGTGTTGAAAGGTGACATTCCTCTTCATCTTAAGCATTTAGCAGTTTCAAAACTGACTGATATTTGGAATTGTTCATAATTCCTCCATCTGGACTAAACCCCAGTTCCAGCTGAAGAAAAGCAGCCCCAAAGCATAATTCTGCCACCACCACCATCATATCATCCATCATATATCATATCATATCATATCATATCATATCATATCATATCAATCATATCATCATATCATCCCAGTGCCGAAGAAATCCTCCAGTTCAAGGAACTGAACGACTTCAGACCAGTTGCTCTAACATCTGTAGTTATGAAACCCTTTGAAAGGCTAGTGCTGGCCCACCTGAAAACCATCAGGGATCCGCTGTTAGACCCCTTGCAATTTGCCTACTGAGCAAATAGATCGACAGATGATGCTGTTAATATGACTCAACACTACATCCTACATCTTGAATCTCCAAAGACCTATGCAAGGGTCCTCTTTATAGACTTCAGCTCAGCATTCAATACCATCATTCCAGATATTCGTCTAACTAAACTAAATCAGCTAGCTGCACCTGACCACACTTGTAAATGGATCATAAGCTTCCTAACAGACAGGAAGCAGCAGGTGAAGCTAGGCAAAATCACATCAGATACCTGCACAATTAGCACAGGAGCCCCCCAGGGCTGTGTGCTCTCTTCTCTCTATACACCAATGACTGCATCTCAAAAGATCCCTCTGTTAAAGTACTGAAGTTTGCAGATGATACAACAGTGATTGGTCTCATTCGAGACGACGAATCTGCATACAGACGGGAGGTTGAACAACTAGCCTTGTGATGCAACCGGAACAATCTTGAACTAAACACACTCAAAACCATAGAAATGGTGGTAGATTTTAGGAGAAACCCTCCTATACTACCACCTCTTACAATACTAGACAACACATTTTCAACAGTAAAGACCTTCAAGTTTCTAGGTTCTATCATATCTCAATACTTAAAATGGACACCTAACATCAAAAACGTCATCAAAAAAGCACAACAAAGAATGTTCTTTCTGCGCCAACTCAGAAAGCTCAAACTGCCCAA
>QLTV01001146.1:3190357-3212281 GCA_003457575.1 Thermophis baileyi | reverse complement strand
GGAAAATTTCCCCACCCCCTATTTTCCTCCCCAAAAACTAAGGTGTGTCTTATACTCTGGTGCGTCTTATACTCCGAAAAATACGGTAATTCAACTGCACATCTTGCTATAGTACTAGGTAATAAGAATACCACTTTTATGGTTGGCAGTCTGTCATAGCCAGAAGCTCAAAGGGCTTATACTTTAATGCATATAAAATACTAAATATTCCATGAAGAATTAGAGAATAAAGATTAGTGAATTTTATGACAAATTGCTTTGTAAGAATATGTATATGCACTGAAGGATGTTCAAGTGGAAAATGAAACACTGTAATTTTTTCATTTATTCAGAAAATTTATCTGGCTGCCTATTTCAAGCAAAAAAAATGGGGTGGCTCACAATACTAAACAATAAAAACAACATACACAAAACATAGTAAATTCTAGATCAAAATGCCAAAGCTGAGACATCTCATATAAAAAGTCCATTCAATATCATAAATATAAAGAATGATCTAGAGTAACAGAATCATGCAAGTTCAAATGTGCTTCCTTCTTTTATCTTCAAATGAATTGGGGGTGGGTGGGGTGGCTGAAGCATTTTTGTAAACCACCTCCTTCATCTGGGCTCAAGACTTGTTTATATGATCATTGCTTTGATAATGGATCTTCCCTCTGTCTTTCAAGGCCTTCCCTTATATATCCATTACATCATTTCCATCCTTCCCAGGAAAATCTGAATCAGGGCCATGTGAACAACATGCGGGTATGTTGCTCCCCTCCTCTGCTGGCAACTCCCCTAGATTACTCAAAAAATTTTGTAATGCAACTGTACCCCAAGTGATACTGGTCATACCAATATCCACTGATGAACTGATGGGATAGAAGATCCAATGGTGGATAGTTGTAGGTTTATCACATTAAGAGACAGTTCTGATGGACTATAATTATTCTTTCAAGCTAAGCCATGGAGAGTGTAAAGCTGTAGCTTTATGATAACACAATCAAAATGCTTGATCTATCCCAACAAAACGTATTAGTGAAACTAGCAAGAATGTATGCAGTCACTAATTCAAGAAATCCAGTGCTTAGAAGAAGGATTAAGACACTTGCTGTTGTGGGCTGTCATCTGAACTGAACAGTGTATCAATGTGGGTTTGAATGACCAAACTTTTCTAGACACTCTCTGCCATGGTTCTAAAACAACGGGAATAAAAATGTGTAAGTTGTAACTGTGAAGAAAGTTTCTCAATGGCAGTATTGGTGAAGAGGGACTGGACTTTGGTCCACTACTTCTCAAATGATAGAGTAAAATAAAAGCATGGTAGATGGTTACATTCCGTTATTAACTCCCAAGCTGGGAAAAATATCTTCAAGGTTATCCATAAAATAGATTTGTCAACATTACTGCTGTCCGCAGTTCAATAATAATTCCAAGTAAAATGCTTTTGATATCTCTGGTACCTATCCTGTTGTTGCCAGAATAAAATACTGTCATATGTTCTTCCAAAAACATATTATGAAAAGAATGCACCTGTTTCATTTTATCACCTATCACTACATGGAACAAGTCATCACCATTGTCCCATGACTTCTTAATACATCTGTCTTCATTTAATCCCAAAGAGTACAATTGTCAGACTTCAAATCAGGCATGGCTAGGAATCCAACCCCACATCCAGGAAATAACTGAATAACAGATAACAGAATAATAAAAATAACAGAAGGTTCAAAATTTAAATAAATAGTTAAATAAATAGTTTAATTGAAGACAAGAAAGAAAATCGTCAGTATTTAAATCCTAAACCTTTTCCTCACACCTATACAAGTCAGTGCATATTTTGATCTTATTTTTCCAGCCTTGGTATTAGAAAGCCCAGGTTTACTGCTTATGCAAAAGTTCTGTCTGGTATGAATAGTAATGCATCCTATCTCACCAGCTTCAGCCTTTAGATGAATCATGCATGGCAGCACAGCAGGGTTTGGCCATGTTAATTTGCTGGTGTACTACGCAGCCTTCCTCTTTATGAACTAATTTTGTCATGCCCGTTTCTATATAATTAAGCAAATGGTGAATTACTGGAGCATGCTTGTCCCGCAAAATGATTTGATATCCCATATAGGTGTGGTGGTGTTTGACCTGAAGAAATAAAGTATTGGTAGAATCACATTTATTCCACATTTCATCTAATATCCTGATTTCTGATCCACTGGATAATAGTGATAATCATTATTCAGCGACATATATAAGGAGATAGAGATTAGTGCTGTGCTGAAACAGAAAAATAAAATCACCTTGGACTCTCTAGAGCAGGGGTGTCAAACTTGATTTCATTGAGGGCTGCATCAGGGTTGTATTTGACCTGTGGGGGCCAGGGTGGGTGTGGCCAGCTCAATTAACTTGTGTCAGGAGTGCCTGTGGGGGCCCGAGCACTCTGCCAGTGAAAACGGGCTCCTGAGCTCCATTTTCGACTGTGATGGCCTCCTGCAACCCTCTGCTAGCAAAAATGGAGCTCAGGAGGGCCGTGCGCTCCGTTTTTGCTGGCAGGGGCACCGTGGAACGGTCCTTTGCTGTTTCCAGGGCAGCCCCACGTGCCAGATCTAAGCACCCCATGGGGCAGATCTGGCCCGCGGGCCTTGAGTTTGACACCCTTGCTCTAGAGCAATATATCCCAAACCTGGGTAAGTTATCCAAAATTGGGTAAAAGTGTTTTTTTGCGGAGGGGGGGAGGGAATAATGACACACAAAATCATTTTCCAATCACAACAGGAACTTTTAAACCAACTTAAGTTTTTTTTAACCTACATTGAGTAAAAAGAATTTTCTGCTAAGCAGTTGTGGGTAATGAAGGAAAAAGTTTGGGAAGCACTGCTCTAGAGGTTTTTGAACTTTCTCAGTATCAATGATAGAAATTGGGTTCTGCCAGAAATCTTGTTGTTCACAGAAATGCTATAAATATAGGAACAGAAATTGGAGTTTCTGCATGATTGCACAGCCTGCAATATCAGATCATCACCTACATGGACTGGCATGTAGCCCCTAATCCCATGGTTTCACTTGGGTGTGTGTGTGTGGAAAGCTGGTCATAAAACTGTTTCCACAATAGTCCCTATTTTTGGCAGTGTCCCAGGAACCAGTTTTTCTCAGGCTCGTCTGACACTCAAAACTGGTTTGACTCTAGATTTTCTTTATTTATTGGACCCTGCAACTAGTAGTTTTAGAATTAAGAGAAACACTTTAAGGCTCAGAGGCTGTAGCTCAACAGATTACAGGGGCAGAGCCTGAAATTGTGACTGGCGCCAATCCTGCTTTAGTATCTGCACCCTGCATACAATAAACACCTCAAAGTCTTCATTCTCATTCCCAAAAGGTGATTCCAATCTCAACTCATAAAGAGCAATCAACTTTATCACAATCCAACTGACCAGTGTAAACATCATACAGGATTTTTAAAAATGGTATTTTGCCTGGGGATATGCCAAGCCACTCCAATTCAGACTGAACTTTATGAATATGGGACAGAGACATGGTCAAATGCCTTCTCCCGGCTTTTGGAGAAAGCTCGTTTATCTGATATTTTGGATTGACAGACATATCTTCCTCCGCAGAAAGACCTTTGGGGAAACATATCACAGCCTTAGCAAGGTGTCACAAGCTTAGCAATAAATCCACATTGATTCCTGTTCATACAACAAAACAAGAGAATCTGGCACTAGGTAATGCATGAGACTTCAAATGCCAGAAGGTGCTTGACATGGCTATATTTGGTAGAGGGTGTTTTGGTAACTCCCTAAGAATCCTTTCCGGATTCTTTTGGGCAATTCTCTGTCTGTTGGCAAACAAGAACTGCAGGATTTTTAACACCAGGATTTTTAAGAGATGCTGGGGTCCACTATCCCTCAGATATTCTGAGAGCAACAACACTTCTCGAGCCACTGTTATCAATGCTAATGGCTTCCAAGCTTTAGACATGGATATAGTTTGAATTACAGTCAGTACTGATTTAGCTCTTGTAACTGCTAGCGAAACCTCCTGCTAGAAAAGAGCTCAAAATCAGGAAGAATGATTATCCCATGCTTGCTTTGAAAAGCCTTGACAGTGATGGCATGCATCAATTAAATGCCCATCATCCAAGCACAACAGACATACTGCATGTCCATCAGAAGCATGCCTTTACGGCCATAACAGCCACTCCAAATCAAAACAATTCAAAATAGAAGACTTTGTTTGTTTACAGCTGAACAACAAAAAAGAGTCTTTATGACATAGAACCTAAAGACTTTCTGGCAGTACACCAAGAGCCTCTCCATTCCTGTGAAGGCTTCCTACAATAACAACGCTAGTTGAGCCCCCCCACACACAACGTTTTAGAGGATGACAGAAAAATAATCTCCACTAATCATCATTAGTGAATCTTCCTTTCTTGGGATGCTGAAACCTAGTAATAGGCATCAACTATCTTTCAACAAGTCTTAAAAGATACTTCTATGGAGCATCTACCCTGAAAGCTCAAAAAATATATAAAAGTTTTAGAGTTGTAGGAACATCCTGATCACTCACCACAATATGATGTATGCGAATAAAATTTGTAAATCCATATTTTAATATAAAAACATACTATGCTGAATACACCTATGGTTTACTTATTTGAAAAAGAAGTAGAAACACAATATATTCCCTTGCAATTTAAATATATGCATGAAGTCTAATTATCATCCTTACACTCTGAGCAGAAGTTATGACAATGAGTAAAAATGAACTCCTTTAATGGATTACTCTAAGCACAATGATGCCCGAATATAATTGTCTCGTTTACTTTTGCCCAATTTTGCAGATCACAATATAAATTTTCCCTAAAAGTTTATTAGTTCAATAATTATCCTAATTCCCTAACTAGACAACATGCTAAACCAGACTCTTCAAGCATATTCTTGCATACAAACAGCATTTCACAAATGCAACAATTTTAAGGCAACATGGATTACAGCCAGTTTCACAGTTAGTGAAAACTTATTCTGTGAGATTAAGAGGCACTTAATATAACTGCACATATCCACTAGTGAAAGGAATCAGTTTCTTGTCCCTGAAAAAAGAATTAAGTTTCCTCCCAAAGGAGAGGGATTGAGAGAGAAAACAAGAAAACTCTTTTTCCTAGCAGGAAAATTACTGTTCAGCAGAATACAGAGAATGCAGAATAGACTACTGTAATACAGAGCACTAACTCAAAATAGGTGGGAATTGTACAGCAATCTTGTTTTAAGAAAAACTGACTTGCCTCACCTAGTGTCTAGTTTATGGGTTATTTAAAATGGTGGCAATATTTTCACATACATCAGTATTTATGAGTTAAATCATTTCATAGCATTAATCATTAATCCATAATCTGATTTAATAAAAAAGGAATTCTAATATTAGAAGGAACAGAGTACTATGCAGAAAAAAACTGGATTCTTTTTTTGTATATTAATTCTTAATTGTATCATCACAATTGTCACAACAACAAAGCATAACAAAACCATCAACAGATTTTGTTTAACAATAAACACAAAACATAGCTGAAAGTTTGTATCGTCAGTAATTTTTTAAGAGACATACAATTTGTTAAAGCAATCAAGTATAGCCTTTTAAACAGACCATTTTAAATTAGTGTGTTTTATCTTTAATATTGATACTTCCCTAAACTTTTGCTATAATCCTTTGAAACATATTATGTGTACAATAAATTGTGACATTACAAAAGAATACATAATGGTCTATTGCTTTTATGTCAAATTAATTCTTTGCTCCGACAGAAAAACTTTATCCATAAATCCACACTAAAACAAAATAAACTAGAGATATTTAATTAACAATATTACAGCTTAAAGTTAAACTTCACATGTAGCTTTGATCTTTCAAATGCCAAGGTATATTTTAGTAAAGATCATTTAACACAATGATCTGTAATATCATGATTCAAAAAATGATGATTTAAAACTTTAACATAAACATGTAACATATATTTAGCTAGCAAAACATTAAATACCAAATTAATCAAAGGCCACAGAACAGAACTTTTCAATTTCCGGCTTCACAGAAATCAACCCAGCATTACGGGTTGACACTTACAGTAAATAGTTCAATTGTAGCTCAATACAATTTAAGGCATTTTGAATTTGGATTCAATCATTTTCAGATTTAGCAGAAATTGTAGAACCTTGGTATATATAAGAATCTTATTCAATAATAGAAATATATGGGCTCAGTTTTCCACTGTATTTTATTTGGTAATATTTCAAAATAAAGCAAATATTTCAGCGACACCGAAACCATCAATGCTTCATCATTTTAAAAGTTAACTTTAATATTTTGATCTGATATTGATATCAATATTCCTTATTTTAGCAGTTCTTCAAGTTTTGAGTTACTGGTCTCCCCTGTCTCTTCTAATATCCTGAGATAAGTGATTTTCTTAACTTTGAGATCATCTCATTCTTGCCAGAATTAAGTGAAGCATTTCAAGAAGATGATAAGATAAAAACAAATCTTCCTTGTCTTTGGCAAATTCAAGTGAGATGACACTATTGAAAACAGATGTGATTAGTTGTGGTTTAGAGCTATGTAAGTTGGCTAGAAATGTTCATGAGATATAACTTTAATGCAGGGGAAGGCACTGCTGTTTATTTGCCAGTTTTGAAAGACTCACTCATCTTTTGGGCTTTCTGAGTAGCAGAAGAAACAGAAAGTCTTTTATTTCTTCTTTCTTTCATTTTTTTTTTAGTATTTTTAGTGTTTCTGAATATTATTCTCATACTGCCTTGGAATAAATACGAATATGGTATGGTCCAGGGGTGGGTTCTAACTTACCTCGCTGCCGGTTCACTTCCTCCTGCGCCGTGTGCCGAGGTGGCGCAGTGGTTAGAGTGCAGTACTGCAGGCTACTTCAGCTGATTGCTAGCTGCAGTTCGGCGGTTCAAATCTCACCGGCTCAAGGTTGACTCAGCCCTCCATCCTTCCGAGGTGGGTAAAATGAGGACCCAGATTGTTGGGGGCAATATGCTGACTCTGTGAACTGCTTAGAAAGGGCTGTAAAGCACTATGGAGCGGTATATAAGTCTAAGTGCTATTGCTATTGGTATGTGGCTGCGCCGTGTGGGCGCGTGCGCGCTTTGCGCACGTGCGCATGCGCAGTGCAAAAAAATATAAAAAATCCCCCCCCAAAAAAAGCCAAAAACAAGATGGCGATGCATGCGCAGTGCTGGAAACTCAGCTTCTGCGCATGCGCAGAAGAAAAAAAAACCGGAAAAAAATTCCAAAACAAATTCCCAAAAAGGTTCAAAAAAAATTTCAAAAAAATGACGGCAGCGTCCACGGACTGGCACTGACTGAACCGGCTCCGTGACGTCATCGTGACATCACCAGCGTGTCGCTACTGGTTCAGGCAAACCGGTCCGAACCAGGAGGAACCCACCTCTGGTATTCTTAATACTAAAGTATTTATAATCCTGCTGGGTTGGTGGATAAAGCAATACACACCACATCATGCTCCATCCACCTAGCTGGATTCTTAGGAGATCTGGTCTTCACTAGTCACCCATGCTGCTGCTACTGCTGCTGCCATTACTTCTCTTGTCACATTGGATTTCAGTCCAAAATAAATCTGGGGGGAAATTGCCCCAACTCCAATAAAACCTCCACAACATTCATAAACCATCTTCACCTTTAAAAACAACTCCTAACTTCACAGAACATAACCCTATGCCACCAGCCTCAGCATCACGCTTCAAAAAATCTTTTTTTTTACAGCTTCCTCACATTCCCATTATTTTCCACCAATAATTACCATTCATTTATCGTAAACTCATGATTTATCTGGGAATAAATATGGTAAAATAAAACAAATCCTTCTAGTATTATTCTTAAATCTTTCACATTAAGAAACCTAGTCTTAAAGATTAAAAAAATCTAGTCTTAAAATTTCTTCCTTCCTTCCTTCCTTTTCTCATTTTCCATCTGTTTTCTTCCAAAGACTCCATTTCATCCTATTTTTCCCCAAGAACTCATTAATCTAATTTCACTTTACGTATTCTCTCTGTCCCAATAAACAAAGGAACACAAGGATACCTGTTGCCAAGCTGACTGTATTCGTTAAGCACACTTATCCAGGGATTTTTCCATTCCCCCATATACAGTACCATGCCGGGATACTTAAATCACAGTCATAGAAAGAAATTCCTCAACCTCATATGCTCCACTGTCACCATCTCCAGAAAGAGAAATCTAAGCCTAATCCTTCAAATGTTCCTTCCTCACACAACTGGAATATCACTGATGTCCTATGGGGGTCTTGGTGTCTCTGGGCTTGGTTGTTTTCTTGCAGACATTTCATTATTCAACTACCTACTTAGATAATTAATCATCTGCAAGAAAACCCCCATGCTCAGAGAGCACCAAGGACCCCACAATTCAACACTGAGCTATACTCTCTTCTATTGATGTTGATGTCCTATTTTGACATTCTTGCTTGCAGCAGCACAAGGAATATACTCTTCCTATGCATTGCATGTCTGCAACTCATGCTTCGTAGCTTTATCTTTATATCTCTAACTACCTCAGCAATAAAGTCAGAACGTCTTTTCAAATACTTCCTGAACAGTCTCAGGGGCATGGGTAGTGCTTCACAAAAGGCAGAACAGATATCCTCTGCTACGTCCCCTCAGGACGAGCAAGTCTGCCGGGGAACCCCTCTGATTGGCTACGACGCAGGCTGCCTAAGAGTGGGAGTTTAGAGCCTCCCCATTGGCTGGCGCGTCTGACAGCCGGCTATAAAAGAGCTGTCAGACGCAGCAGGCTTTCGCTGGCCGATACGAAGCTGTTCTGCTGTTGCCTTGCTGTTATTCTGTTAAGCCTTAATAAAGGCTTGTTCTGTTCCACATCCTGGCTTGCCTCAGTTTTTTCCCCTCGCGTTAAGGTTATAACACTGGCGACGAAGGTGGGATGCTGAGGCACAGGTGATCGGAACCTTTCAAACTGAGCTGAGAGTCACCTCGAGCTGCCAGTCACGAAGGCAAATCGCCTCAACCCGTCCTTGTCACGATGGCCAGCAACGGCAATAACCCGACTTTTTTCGAGGCGTACAGCCCAGCCACAGAAACATGGGACGCATACCTGGAGAGGTTCGAATGTTTCCTCCAGGCGAACGACCTTACTGAGCTATCTAGCGCTCGGAAAAGAGCCTATTTCCTGAACACTTGTGGCCACCAGATGTTCTCCACCGCGCGAGCCCTAGTCGCCCCTCAGCTAGTTTATACAGTGCCGTGGGACGACCTCTGCTGAAGCTGAGGAATCACTACTCGCCCACACCGTCACGTATTGCCCGCCGTTTCGCTTTTAGGCAGCGAGTTCAAAAGGAGGGTGAGCCCATAAATCATTACATGGCCTCCCTCCGAGATGCGGCTCTGGACTGCGAGTTTCCCGACCTAGATGACTCCCTTCTCGAGCAACTTGTGTGTGGCGTGAGGGACATTCGCCGCCGCCTGCTAGCCCGCTCCGAACTGACTCTCAAAGTGGCCATCGACGAAGCCAGAGCCTCAGAGATGTCAAATAATTCTACCGCTGAAATCCAACGATTCCAGCCCACCTCAGTTCCTGCCAACTGATATGCAGCCGTCCACCATGACGACACTGACCCTGTGGAGGCCGGGGACACCGAGGATGACGTTAGCCGCCTCCGCTCTACACCTCAGAAGAAATGGCCCCTGCCGCGAAAACCTGCCTTGCCGCCTTCCCTTAATTGTTGTCTCAGGGTCCCTCCCTTCCCTCCTTGGGCTGGACTGGTTTGCTTCCTTAGGCCTTGGCATCTCTGGCATCCATTCTACAGCTTGCGATGACTTCAGCGGCCTGGCCACCGAGTTTGCTGACGTCTTCGAGGAGACTTTGAGTAAATATGTGGGCACCCCCATCTCCCTCAACTTAGACCCCCAGGTGGTTCCAATCTGCCTTAAACTGAGGCGCATACCATTCGCCCTACACTGGTCAGGAGCGTCCTTCTGCGCTTCAGGCAGGCCGGCCTCAAATTGAAGAAGAGTAAATGCAAAGTAGGGGTCCCCTCCGTGGAGTTCTTAGGCTACCTGGTTGATTCTGCTGGCATTCATCCAACTCCCTCTAAGGTGGCTGCTATTAAAATGGCCCCGCCCCCGTCCAACAAGGCCGAATTACAGGCATTCCTGGGCCTTCTGAATTTTTACTGTGTGTTCCTTCCCCACAAGGCCACTATTGCTGAGCCTCTTCACAGGCTCCTGGATTCTGGACACCCTTGGCAGTGGGGTGGGCTGGAGCAGGCCGCTTTTGAGGCTGTTAAGCGTCTTCTAACATCTGAGTCCCCTCCGTGGAGTTCTTAGGCTACCTGGTTGATTCTGCTGGCATTCATCCAACTCCCTCTAAGGTGGCTGCTATTAAAATGGCCCCGCCCCCGTCCAACAAGGCCGAATTACAGGCATTCCTGGGCCTTCTGAATTTTTACTGTGTGTTCCTTCCCCACAAGGCCACTATTGCTGAGCCTCTTCACAGGCTCCTGGATTCTGGACACCCTTGGCAGTGGGGTGGGCTGGAGCAGGCCGCTTTTGAGGCTGTTAAGCGTCTTCTAACATCTGACGCTGTCCTTGTCCAGTACAGCCACAAGCTGCCCCTCACCCTGGCTGCCGACACCTCCCCCTATGGCATTGGGGCTGTCCTCAGCCATAGAATGCCCAATGGCACAGAGGCGCCCATCGCTTACTTCTCCCGTACCCTCTCTTCCACCGAGAGAAATTACAGCCAGACTGACAAAGAGGCCCTGGCCTTGGTGGCTGCTGTCAAAAAATTTCACGATTACGTGTATGGGCGTCCCTTTGAGTTGATCACGGATCACAAACCCCTTCTGGGCCTTTTGGCTGGGGACCGTCAAACTCCCCTTATAATCTCCCCTCGTCTATCTAGATGGACGGAGTTCCTGGCCACTTACTCCTACACTTTGCTTTACAGCCCTGGCAAGTTCCATTCCAATGCGGATGGCCTCAGTCGCTGCCCCCTCCCCATTGCCATCCTTGACCCTGCTCCTGCTTCTGACGTCCTCGTCGAGGAATTGGGGCCCCCACTCTCTGCTAATGATATTGCTGCCCACTCTGCCAGGGATCCCATTCTGCGCCAGGTCCTGGACTGGGTGAGGAGGGGCTGGCCTCTAGGCAGGGTCGATCCGGTTTTCAGCCCCTACAAAACTCGGCAGCTCGAGTTGTCTGTCCAAAGGGGCTGTCTCTTGTGGGGCAGCAGGGTGGTGGTCCCCCCTGCTCTGTATGGACCTGTCCTTGCTCGGCTTCATGACTGCCACCCGGGCATAGTTAGAATGAAGGCCCTAGGGAGAAGTTACGTTTGGTGACCTGGCATGGACCGGGCCATCGAGGAAAGGGTGGCAGGATGCCAGCCATGCCAATGCTCACGCCCGGTTGCTCCAGCAGCTAACCCTAGGCCTTGGGAAATCCCCAGCGCCCCCTGGTCTCGGGTCCACCTGGATTTTGCAGGGCCCTTCCTCGGCCGCCAATTTCTAGTATTGGTCGATGCCTTCTCCGGGTGGGTTGAACTTGAACTCATGTCCTCCACCACGTCTGAGGCTGCGATCAGGGCGCTAAGGAAGATTTTTGCCACCCATGGGCTGCCCAATGTCCTGGTCTCAGACAATGGGCCGCAGCTGACGTCCACCCAGTTCCAGCTGTTCCTGGTGTCTCACGGCATCCGCCAGGCCCTGGTTGCCCCTTGGCATCCTGCCAGCAATGGCCGGGCTGAACGCGCCGTGCGATCAGCCAAAGAAGCCCTTAGCCGTTTGGAACTGGCCAATTGGCAGGACAGGGTCTCAAAGTATCTCCTGGCACAGCATTCCACCCCGTGCCCAACCACCAATCGCAGCCCGGCTGAGTTGTTACTAGGACGCCGCCTCCGCACTGACCTCGACCGTTTGCACCCCCTGTATTCGCCTGACACCCCCACTGACTCGTACAGCTGGCCCAGGGAGTTTAAGGAGGGCGATGCGGTTTACGCCCCAAACTTCGGGGGGGAACCTTGCTGGCTGCCGGGAACAGTTATCCAAGTAACCGGCCCCTATTCCTACAGGGTCGTGTTGACCGACGGCCGAACCTGGCGCCAGCACATCAATCAGCTGCGAGGGCGGCTCGCTCACATCGACCCGCCGCCAAGTGCCTCGGTTCCAGCCGCAACCCCGTTTCCAGCCCAACGCCGACGACCACGCTCCCCAGTTTGGCACACCCGCGGCTGACTTACCGGCACGTCCGTCCAACTCCAACGGCCGCTGCACACCTCTCCCTCGTCCGGAAGCCTCGCCAGCCTCGCTGCCTGCCGCCCAGACGCTCCCGCCTTCGCCACCTTCGAAGGTCCCAGAACTACGGCGCTCAAGACAGCGCAGGAGTTCAGCCTATCTGGACGACTACGCATGCGCCATCTGGGCGGGGAGGGGTGCTACATCCCCTCAGGATGAGCAAGTCTGCTGGGGAACCCCTCTGATTGGCTACGACGCAGGCTGCCTAAGAGCGGGAGTTTAGAGCCTCCCCATTGGCTGGCGCGTCTGACAGCCGGCTATAAAAGAGCTGTCAGACGCGGCAGGCTTTCGCTGGCCGATACGAAGCTGTTCTGTTGTTGCCTTGCTGTTATTCTGTTAAGCCTTAATAAAGGCTTGTTCTGTTCCACATCCTGGCTCGCCTCAGTTCTTTCCCCTCGCGTTAAGGTTATAACATCCCCCCCTTACCAAAAAGAAAAGATCCATAAGCTGGCCATGAACTGCTTGGCATTTGGCCACCAAGAAGCCTTGGTTTAAATGCCAGAATTAGTTGGTGCTATTCATAGCAGCTATTATCCCCTCTTCTCCTCCTATTCTTCTTCCATTTGTCACAGTATGTCCTTCCCAATTCATGGATCAAGATAATGTACTCTAACTGCTACAACATTCAAAACAAACAGGAAAGATATGTTCACATCCACTCCCCAAAGTCACAAGCAACTTCAGGGGTACTATCACATTACTCATGAACAAAATCATTTGTGTCTTGATCAGTGCCACAAACCTCCTTAAGCTCTAATGTATTTGTCAGATAATTCAGTTATGTTAAATCTCTAACAGTCTCTGTTAACAAAACACATACTTTTATTCTGGATTCAGGAGCACACTTCTTTACTCTAGAAGTTTCATGTTTCAAATAAAAAGCAGCAACTGTTCCAACTGGATAGATATCAGCCAAGGCTAGTAAAAGCCTTCACATAGACAGTGCTAAGTGGGTTGCCACTCCTTTTCAGTTTATTTTTCTGCTTTTTTGTAACCATTGTATAGCAGTGCAAAACATCCTACATCCACAGGATCAATCATGATGCTGGATAGCATTCTTGGTTCCTTTGGCTACAGTTAATTTATGCTACAGATTCTTCACATTTCGCAGAGCATGGCTTAGCAATCAGACAAGACGGCTGCATAAAATATGCTACAAGGGCTTAATTGCAAAATACTTCAGAAATATATAAGTAGTTTTTAAGGAAAAAGAGCTTTTCCAGGGAAGCAGTTTGACAGTGAGATGGGAAGCATATAAATTCGGTAAATAAATAAAATACAAAAGTTATTAATTTTGCCACCTTTACTAGTAAAGATTTGTTTGCCATATCCAGGGGTGGGTTCTAACTTACCTCGCTGCCGGTTCGCTTCCTCATGCGTCGCGCGGGCGCGAGTGTGCTTCACGCGTGCATACGCAGTGCTAAAAATCAAGCTTCTGTGTGTGCACAGAAGCAAAAAACAAGATGGCGGCGCCTATGGCGCCACTAAGAGCCAGTTCAGGGGGTGTCCAGCCAGCCATCGCTGCCGGTTCGGTGAGCGGGGGGAAATTCCCGCTACCGGTTCTATAGAGCCGGTCCGAACCGGCAGGAACCCACCTCTGGCCATATCCCAAACTACCAAACAGATTCTTTGGAAGAGTCTGGAAACTGCACTGCCCCATTGCTCTTGCAAATCTAAACTTTCTTATCATATAATTTGTTTCAATACTTTGTCTGAGATTTTACAACTATGCCAGATATGTCACATGAAAGGTAAATGCGTCTTGTGTGATTTGCTGATCTTATTTATCAAGAGACAAAGAACTTGTAGAAATAAAAGCAGATTTTCAACATTCACTTTGTGAACTAAAACTTTCACTCACTCATCAATACACTGAACCATCTATTTGTCCAACTCAAAGTTTACTTGGCCAGGATAGATTTGAGTTCCAGAAGAAGCCCACTATGCATAGTGATCTTGTGATAGTGGTGAAATCCAAATTTTTTTACTACCGGTTCTGTGGGTATGGCTTGGTGGGCATGGCAGGGGAAAGATACTGCAAAATCTCCATTCCCACCCCACTCCAGGGGAAGGATACTGTAAAATCCCCATTCCCTCCCCACTCCTGGGGGAAGGATATTGCAAAATTTCCATTTGCCGGTTCTCCGAACTATTCTAAATTTCTGCTACCGGTTCTCCAGAACCTGCTGGATTTCACCCCTGCCTTGTGATCACTTAAACTACTCCCACTCATTTCAACAATGCCTAATGCCATATAACCCCATTTACCAGTCTTGTAGCCATCTCATCTGCTGGTATTTTTCCACTTGAGTGCCACTGCCTCATCCATTTTACATGGGAATCATCTTGTTTTGAGAACATTTCATATTTTTAAAACTACACGTTTTGAACTTTCTGGCACATTTGCAAATGATGTCTAAGCTGAAGTATCCTAGGAAAAAAGTTTTCGGTTTCTATGGACTCTCATGTCCATTCATATCTTCATACAAATTTCACATAGAGGAACAAAAGAACTCTTACAAATCACTATATAATAAAATATGGTAACAATATGGCAATATGCAAATAATTCTAAACACTTTAACATGAGACTGCCATTTAGAGAAATATGATAAACTAAATAATTTTTTTTGTATTTAGTTTACATGTGGCTCTAAATATTGCAAAGGGAGGATAACAAGTTAAACATCTCAATTCAGAATTTTCAAATAGAACAGAAACTCATAGAATAACCTGGCTAATTTCCTTTCAGTTATAAAACACAAACATCATTGACAAAAACTATTGGAATTCCTTAATAGCTGTTAAGAGATCCCTTGACTCTAGAAAGCTCAAGCTACGAGTTTGGACCTCTGGCACATGCAAAATTTTAAAAGTGTTTTGAAATCTAGGCATCAAAACATTTTATTAATTAACTTCTCCCTTATGAGCTGAATTGAAATTAATTGTACAAAGTCACAATGTCCATCTAGCACAATCTTTACTTCTACTAAGAAGTTACCATAGAAAATGCTTTAGCGAGTTTGTAATACTGTAAACTAGAAACCATTTTAAATTACAACACTGTATATACTTTTGCACATGTGTGCATGCCTTAGAGTTGGCACAATTTTAACATTTAAACATTGCTTTTAGGGGAAAAATTACAAACACTGCTACAAATTTCTAATAGTAAGAGCAGCTCAACAGTTAACCCAAAGAGGTTACCACAGAAAGATCAGATTCTCTTGACTTGATGGATTAATGCTGAAGCTGGACACCATCTGTTTTGAATATTTTGATTTGATTCCTGCACATATTCAACTTGATGGCCAAAGTGGCCCATCTAGCTGTATTGTGATAATGTCCCTTCCCTGAGGATGGTAAAAAATCTGTCTAACCAATCAAGCATTTTACAAAGCAAACATTTCTTGGTTATGAAAGAACACTATCTATACAGAGAATTAGCACATGGACTCATGGACTAGGAGGGGCTGGGATTTCAAAATTCTATTATTATTGTTTCAGAATTCCAGGGGAGTAATAATGCCAAGGAAATAAAACATATTGGCAGATTTTGAGGCAGGAAAAAAAAATCAACATCGGAGAGAAACGGAAAATGGTGTAACTCCCATCTCAACAATGAGATTTGTAATATTTTCAGAAAAGAAAAAGAGGAGAAAGAATGGAAACTCCTTTATGTATTTTTGAGCTATTCTGAACTGGAGAACAGATTCACTCCCAAAAGATTTTCTAGCAGTCTAATTTAACTACAGTAATGCAAATGGACAAATAATCTCAAATACAGTTTGTCGACTACTTACAACTGTTCTTTGCAATGCACCATTCGTAAGATTGTTAGATGTAATTTCACAAAAGGAAATGACTGGCCCTAAGAGACATCTCTGAGATGAACAGTGTGTTCAGAAATGTGCTCTATTATCCTTGCAGAATACAAAAACAAACAGATCAATAAATGACAATCAATAAACTAGCCTGATATCTTCCAAGTGTGTTGGGACTAAAGTTCTGATGTTTTCTTACATTGTTCAGCGCACCAAATTGGCTGCTTGCAAGCAATATCATGTCTGTCTGTCTGTCTTGTTTCTCTCTCTCTCTCTCTCTCTCTCTCTCTGTGTGTGTCTGTCTGTCTGTCTGTCTGTCTCTCTCTCTCCCCTCTCTCTCTCTCTCCCTCCCTCCCTCCCCCCCCCTCTCTCTCATAAAATTAGGAACTAAGCTGGAAACACTTGTTAACAATAAGACATTATTTTCATCTCTTGCATTTAACTCCCCGCTCCTGCCATAAAAAATTTACATATCTAAATGTATATCGAACCCATCAGAAAATTTGAAATAGTTATGACAAGCTTAATTAGTGGAAGAAACCATTACTTTTTGAGTTATCCTACCTGTTGTTATAAATAAATCAAGGTAGCGAACATTCATAATTCTCCTTCCTGCTCCTATTTAGCCCATAACAAGAACACTATGAGGAGAGTTGGGGTGAGAGTTATGTGACCTGCTCAAAGTCATCCATCTGGCTTTTATGCCTGAAACTGGATTAGAACTCACAATCTTCTAAGACAGCACTGTAATCATTACATCAAACTGGCTCTATATTATGTAAATAATTTATATGATATATATTCTGTAACTTTTACTTAGAATGGTGTGTGTGTGTGTGTGTGTGTGTGTGTGTGTGTGTGTGTGTGTGTTTATTATCCAACTTGATGTCTTATTATTTTAATCTAATTTTTCCCAGAGGCTGGGTCACCTAATCAAGTCCATTATGGTTAAAACAAGTCAGTAATTTAAAAACCTAAAGTTACATTAAGATTTACAAGCTAAAGAATCCCAAAATTCCAACAAAAGTAGCCAAGATATTAGTGCTTCACAGTACTGGCACAAAGTGCTGTAATTTTAAGAGAAGATTTTGAAGGTATTTCCTTTGTGAAGGAAAAGACTATATGCTACTTCTGCAGCTCTAAAGCTCCTGCAGCATTTCCAGTCCATCAGGTACAGAGCTACAGAATTTTAAACCTTCCTAATTATCCATAAGACTAAATTGGGTCCCAGATAATTTAGTCTTCACTTTCCACAAACCATTTATTTTAAATGGAAGGAGGGGGAAAGAGACTAGAAGTGCAGAGCAAAATCAGGACAAAAAGAGACTGATAAGAGGACTCCCTTTGGAGAGCAAATAGAGAAACAATGAAGCATTTAGTATTGCTTATCCCAGAACTTATTTGTTGGTCATATTGTGATTTATCTTAATTGTTATGGTAGGAAGGAATAAAATTTAATTTATATAAAAATACACAACCTGAAATCACAAAATCAGCAATGGGGTGCACAAACAGCAACCATATCCTTATCCCTCCTTGCTCTGCTTTCAAAAAATATTCAGGATATTTTAGCTTATTGAGATATATTAGTTGCTTGAGATGTGTAATATGACTGTATCTTTGGTAAGTGTTGAGCAGATATAAAAATCTCCCTGCATCATTTTTCTCAAGAGTCACCAATAAATTTGCAAAGTCAGTTCAGGAAATTCTTTTAATCTCTTTTCATCTTTTCTTCCCGGGGGAAGTTCTGCCCTACCTGAGGCCTCTGAACAGCAGTAAGGGAAGATAAAAAATGGCTTCAGGTGTTATTATGCAACATCCGAGCAGTTCAGCATTGAGCACAGAGGACTGAAGGAAAGTATCAGAGTGCTGGATCATCAGGTATCATCAAAGTATTTGAAAGTACACTTTTCACAAGCTTCCACTGTATAATACAGATATACCTAAACTTTATCAATCTAATTTATTTAATATTAATGGATATTATTTTCTATTTAATATTAATGGATATATTATCTAAATTTTAACACAACGTATTGAATTTAAAAAGATAAACACACTATATAAACCAAAACTCTGGTAGAATCTGGCAGATGCACATGAATTAAATTAAAGATAAAAGGCAAAGCAAACCTAGGTTGATGGAATCAAATATCTATTTAACAATAAATAACCTGTTCTCCACAAGCAGTTTCATGAAAAAGAATTATCTATCCTAAATAATATTCAGTTTCCCGCTGAATAGTTTTCTAAGAAAATGTTCATCCACACATGAACACACAAGCAAACAATTTGTTTGGAATAAAGAATGCAGCATGTTTGAAGGCAGCAGATGGAAGGAGAACATTACTGCAACAGCCAAGAGAGCTGTTAAAGCTTTCTGGCTATTTCTAAGTGATTTAATGTGCCTTCTTTAGAAGTTTGCACTCCCCTGTCACTTTATCTGATAGGTTTGAATGTCTGGAAAACAAATTTCATTGGCAAAATATAACAGAATGGAAATAAATAGTTAGATATGTATTACAAAGTATCACTAGATACGGTAGTTATAAAGCTTGTATATAAAAAATATTACTTTCACTGTGGTAAGACATTTTTGAATGAATGCAGTTTCCTTCAAATTAATTTCTCTGAAATTAAAGTTGCTATCTTCCCCATTTTCCTTATAAGTTATCTTTCAATCATAATAAAGGTCTCTTGCTTCTCTTCCTAGATATAAATTAACTGAGTTATATGGCTTTGAGCCAATGCCAACAGATTCATGAACCTAAAATATTCATCTTAGTTGTTCTTTTCTTATTTGGCTGCTATGGAAAGCTTTCATCGGGATGCTCCTCAAATTTCACATGATTTTATTTTTAGATTTCAAAATTCCGAATACCTGGTATTGCTTTTAAATCTGCTGCCTTTGCAATCCCAGCTGTGCTCTTGTAACAGTGCATAAAGGCCAGCCCAGCAGATGTTCAAGGAAGCCATGTGACTAATCATGCCTATACATATACTGTAAATTCTTCGTGAAGAGTTATAAGTTCCACGGTTCCTCTGGAGTATTAGGAAAGCATTTTAATGTACAAAGAAAGCTGATTATAATATACTGTTTTTTAATCAAGATGAACATAAATTGCCAAAGGGTAAAACAAGAAACTGAAGACAAAACTTCTGAAATGAAAATCCAACATCCTGCTCATTATAGCACATGACTCCTAAATGAAATTTACAAATAGCCGATATTGTTGCAGTTCCAATTTGCTGATCCTTTCTTTCATTATCTTCTGTACACGTGTTTTTCTGCTGCGCAGTCAGTGACATAGAAAAAAGGATAATAGGCTAAAGAAACAGAAGCAATACTATTAGCATACAGTAGACTTTTATTTTAAAGTCCACTTTCAGGCAGAAGTTAGCATGCAGACGTTCATTTCGAAGTTCGTTTGCAAAACCAGTTTAAGGGTTAACAGGTGGAAAAAAAATAAGTTCATCTTATTACTAAAGGATAGTTATGGCATTATAGGAAAGATATTTGGTCCATAAAGTTATTTTGTACCTATAAAGTTATTTTGTATTTATGATATAATAATCCTATGAGAATGAATATTCATTTTCACATGTTAATTTTATTATTATAATGCTGTTTCCCCAGGCACTAGGGTCAGGTGGTTGAGGGAGCTCTGCTGGTGACATGGTCTTTCTGACGTTTTAACTTGGACATGAATTACATGCGGATGCTGAAATTATTGTTTTAATTCTTACATGTTGCCCAGAGAGAATGAATTATTTAAATAAATAAACAAACAGGAGAACAAGTGGGAGTTCATCAGGAGGTAATTCTGTAACAATTTTACCTTGAATGGAAATACAACTTGCTCAGATTAATGGACAAGAATGGTCTCTGGAATTTATATAGATCTTTATTTATTTAATAACATGTATTTGGCTGCCCATCTCACATGACAGTTCTCAGGAGCCTACAAACAAACCACACACAAAATTGAGAAAGTTCAAAAATTAATATTATTATTATAAAAAGGCTAAGAGAGAGCATTACAGTACAAACAATGGAACCACCTCATCAGGCCACCCTTGAGATTCCACGCCTGTTTTTAAAGGACTTACAGAAGGTCAGTAGAGACAGCCAATCTCATTTCTTGGGAGTTATTGTTTACTTGGTGAGTGCCGTGGCAGAAAAGTCCATCTCCTGGGTTCTGACAGATGTAATTCCTTAGCAGATGGGACCCAGAACATTTGCTGATACAATAAGAATTAATCTGGTCCTATGTGTTTGTTAATCTTCAACACTCTGAAGTCATTCCATTAGACAATTTATAAAAGGAAGAAAATTGGAGAAGTGTAGAACCTATTCTTATAAACTGCTGTCTTGGCCACACAGTAGTTTTAACCTAATTTATAGACTTTTCCATACTTAGTTAAGAATCACACAATATGTGTGATCTTTTGTTTTGATTTGAAACAAAGTGTTACGTGATCCCAAATCATTGCAGTTTGTCTACCATAATTTATGGTTTAGAGTGAAGCATAAACCAAGCCAGAAATGGTTTCATCAACAAGCCATAGCTAAGTCAAGTATGATTTTGCCCATGTATTTTCTACACACAGAAAACTGCTTTCAATATACTATAACCAATAGTTATTCTATGCTTAGGCTATTTGAAACTATCATATCCATTTTATTGTGTGCATTTAAAAATGAATCTCATTTTGTATTTCAAATCTCATAATGCATCACTATCAAAACTTTAGATATTAATATCAACATATTTTTAAATTCTGTTCTCCTGAATTCAGAAGAATATTCACTGTGAAGGAAACTAAGAAACAGTACTTTTACCTAAAAGAATAAAGAAAAATCATAACTCATTAAAAGTTAAAACAGAATAATGAAATAGGCGTTGGACCTACCTGATACGCCTCTTCTCATCCGGGAGGAGCCAGCATTCAGGATGGGTTGTCCTCGTCCAATCCGGTGAAGGACTGAGTCTGTCTATTTTTTTTTTATTTATATTTGGATCCGCCTCCTGTAATTCCCAGATTTGACGAATCCCGAAGACTAGACTCGACGTGGCAACTCCTAACCCAGGTAAGCACCTGGCGGACTCCGATCCACTAAGGGTAGGTATAAATGGACAGGTAAGGGCGGAACTGAATGCTGGCTCCTCCCGGATGAGAAGAGGCGTATCAGGTAGGTCCAACGCCTATTCTCCATCCTCGGGAGGAGCCAGCATTCAGGATGGGACATACCAAAGCATGTAGTCCCCTAAGGGAGGGACCTGTCCTGGCCAACCGTTTGGTGATCAGACTCTACCACTCGTTGAAGAACACGACGGCCAAAGGCCGCATCTGAAGAAGCATATGTGTCTATTTCGTAATGTCTGATGAATGGCGTAGAAGAGGCCCAGGTGGCCGCTCGGCACACCTCATCTAAAGACGCTTGCGTGGCCCAAGCGGCGGAAGTGGCTGCACTGCGGGTGGAATGAGCAGTGATACCCGATGGCTTGGGCAAGGATGCCAGGTCATATGCCGTCGCGATCGTGCTCCTGATCCATCGCCCAATGGTGGAAGAAGGCGCCCTGGTGCCCAGGGAACGAGGGTGAAAAGCCACAAACCGAGCTTCTGACTTACGGAATGACCTCGTTTGTTCAATGTAAACTTTAAGAGCTCTCCTGACGTCCAGAGCATGCCAAGTACGCTCCCTCCGGTGGACCGGTCGGACACAAAAGGATGGAAGAACGAGCTCCTGTGACCTGTGAAACACGGAGGTCA
>QLTV01001146.1:3121893-3166166 GCA_003457575.1 Thermophis baileyi | reverse complement strand
TTTATTATAGAAAAAAATGAGATAGCAACACCAGGATTTGTCACTTCAGTTAGGGAACTAGATGAGAACAGGATTCAATATCTGTCTTCTGAAGTCTTTTCCAACTTTTCATTTGTGTCAACATTATAAACATATTCTTTAAATTTTGGGAAAAGGTGAAGGTTGCATGCAATGTTCCCTCTAATTTTTTTTCAGTGTGTACGGAAAAGTATAGTGTTTGAGCGGCACATTTTCATGCCTGAGCACCAATGTTCCCTCCAAGGTGCGCGGCCGCGCACGTAATGAGAGAACGCCGTGTGATAGTTTCCAACTTCCGCGCGGCATTTTCTAATGGCAGAGGCTGCGCGCCTGCGTGGCCGCGCACATAAAAAGAGAGTGCCACACGGCAGTTTCTAACTGCCGTGCAGCGTTTTCTACTGTTAAAGGGAACATTGCTGAGCACCTGAATTGTTTTCACAGATGTCACCCAAGAAAACAACGAAATCAGTGTTATTTGAAACTCAAAGTTGACGGGTGTCTACTGACCACTGTTTCAGCCAGTGCATGCGCCTGGTGACTACAGAAGCTGCTATTGCCTTAGAGGCGAATCGTGAAGCGTGTAGAGAAGCATCCGCTGCGAATTGAGTGGCTGCAAAAATCTTGTTTAAATCCTGTTGTGCCCTTGTATTAGATGTTGGGATGTGTTCCTGGATGAGGCGCAGCCATATCAAGGCAGATCGATTGAAGAACGATGCTGATGATAGGTGTTGAAGCTGTAGCTTGATCATTAGGGTTGGACAAGTTAGTAGACTCAATTACTTGGGTTGTCCCTTGGATTGCCTCATGTCTCCCATTTAAGGTAGATCTTGCAAATCCTGCAGTCCCCCACACCTCATCATTGCCTCTGGTCAGTCCCATATTATCCAGAGCCAACTGTGCTGCAGTAGGAAGGAAATTGGCAGTTTCCTGTGTCATAAGGGAGTTTTGAGACAGGGGAGCTTTTTCTTTAACTGCTTTGTCACATAACTTCTTCAATCTCTTATCTCTCCTTAGCTCTGCGTTTTCTAAAGCTTTGGACCCCCTGGAGTGCTGCCTGGCCCCAGGCTGTAATTGGAGAGCGTTCCCTGATTCTTCCGCCCCATTGTCTACATTGTTAGCCTTGCGGCTGCGTTTCCCCTTCGCCTTCTCTGTTCCGTCCGCCATTATTGCTGAATCAGTAAGATGTGAGAGATGGGAAACTGAAATTTGAGAGCCGACAAGGGCGAGCCCTGTAATGTCCAGGCCCCCGGGAGAGTCAAACGCGCGCTGGCTTAAATGCTGTGAAGCCTCTTCCCCCTCCCCCTCGGTCACTACGCTTGCTGGAACGGCGGGAACTTTAAAAGGACTTCGAGAGCACTCTGAGGGATCCTTTTAATTAAAATGCGCTCCTGCTGTTCCCTCTGCCATCCAGCTTTCCGGAGTCCCTCACTCCGGCTGGCAGACCAGGGCATGCCCAGAGGGTCTATGCCAGTAAGATAATTCTCGCTGTGGCAGACCAGGGCAAGCCCAGATAGTCAATGCCCCGAACTTTCGGCTGGCGAGAAGAAAACCCAGCAGGAGCCGCAGCTCCCCTGCTGTGCGCTCGACCGAGAGGGGGAAAACAAAAATATACGTGCTGTTCTCTTCAGGCCAACTCAATATTACAAACAGCTCTCTTTCTCCGATGAAGCAGATTCAGGAAGGGAGTTAGGTAGCCAGAAGTGTTCTCTCTGAGGACCGAGTCAAAACTGGGGACAAGTGGGCGGACCCAGCAAAAAAAGAGGAAGAACAGACTCGATCCTCACACTGAATGGACGAGGACTACCCAGCATGAATGAAGACTCCACCCAAGATGGAGAATACAGCTTTTTTATTCTCTTTGATTCGCTGGCAGCTTTTGATACTGTTGACCATAATATCCCTGTAAACTGAATCTGTATATTGGAAGTTGGAGACACTGTACTACCCCACTTGTATCTATGGGGCAGGGGTGGGTTCTTCCCGGTTCGGACCAGTTCTCCTGAACCGGTAGTAGCCCGCTGGTGATGTCACAATGACATCACCGAACCGAATCAGTCGGTGCCAGTCCGTGGGGACTGCCATCTTTTTTTTTGAATTTTTTTTATTTATTTTTTTGAAATTTTTTTTACATTTTTTTTTTTTTTTTTAATTCCGTTTTTTTTGGGTGTCATTAAAGGAATAATGTGGTCATTATCCAATTTCAACTTGTGCATGTGGTCGCCATCTTTTTTTCAGCTTTGGGGGTTTTTTTGGATTGTTTGTTACTGTGCATGCACGCGTGCGCAAAGTGCGCGCGCACCCACATGGCACGGGAGGGAGCGAATCGGCAGCGAGGTAAGTTGGAACCCACCCCTGCTATGGGGTCATATTCAGGAACAAAACTGGATAATTCCAAGCCAGTTAAGCTGAAAGATTCCCTAACAATCTATTTTATCCTGAATGCTGGTTAACTTTTACATGTTCGTTGAAGGGGAGCACCACTAACATGTTTTTTTATCTATTTTAAAAGTGTTAGTGTTTATGTGTTAGTGTTAGTGCTTATTCACAATTTGCTATCAAGCCAAATTCACAGTAGCCTTATATGATATGAACCTGGATACCTATAGGTGTGTGTGTCCTTATGTAACTGTCTGTGAAGACCTACTGAGAATGCCATATTTTCCAGCAATTTGCTACTGTGTGTTGTGACCCCAGAAAGGGCATTCTTGATTCAAGTACCCTAGTAGTGGAATTTCCCCAGAAATACCCAGGGTCATAATGTTCACCTGGGTATAGTTTATCTTTGTGCTATTGTGCCTTCTGGTCTTATTAATTATTGTCAAGTAGCTTGTTTTTAAGCTGGTTTTAAATATTTTATTTTTAGAAGTTTCAACTCCTTAAAAGATACTGTAAATGGTTTTTAATTATCCTCACATTGGAATTTGTTATTTACTACTGAAAAATGGATTAAAATTTTATAAATCAAATAAATTCACAGCATAAAACCTGAATATGTCATATTACACAAGTAATCCCAAGAACATTGGCACAGTCCAGCTCAAGGAAGGGATATTCCATGCCTTCCCTCCCCTCCTTTTCTCAGAGCAAAACTACCCCAATGGAATGCTGAGGCCCCTTTAATCTCCATCTGCTTTTTTTTTCCACTGCACAATGTCAGCCCCGTATCATTAGCAGCCAGGCCAGGCATGCCTCATCAGCAGCTGAAACAAGAAGACAACGAAGGTCGGCTGAGGCAGCAGAGTGCTGGATAGTGAGGATGACTGGGATTCAGCTCGGGCTTGCAGAGCATGGCAAACAGCCCCAGATCTGCTTGGTTCCGAGGCTGCTTGCTGCAGGGCAGGGTCTAGGATAGCCAAAAGGGCAAAGATGGAGGGGAGATAGGCAGGTAGGGGGAGTTGAAGCTTGGACCTAGAAGGGTCTAAAACCAAAATGATTTAGACTAGGTATTTGGCTAACAACTGGTAAATTTCACTTAATGACAGCAACCTGGATTGCCAAGATTGCCGTCGCTAAGTGATGTAATCCCATGATTTCTCATTTTACAACTGCATTGCAGCAATTGAAATTCTAGCCTCAACTGTGGACGTAAGTTGAAAACTATCAATGTAGCCACTATTTTCAAGGAGCATATCAGGATCCACTTGAACTTCTGTTTCTCATTAATAGAAAACTGGAGGAATTATGTAATGAACTTAAAGAAGTTGTTAAGGAAAAACGTGAAAAAAGCCTGCCAAAAATGAAGAAAGTGAGGAAAGCAAACTGGATGTCAAAACAAACAGTGGAAATGGCAAAGTAAAGAAGAAAACCAAAGCCAAAAGAAGACAAACATATCAGAAGGGAACATAACAAGGAGTTTCAGAGAGCTGTTAGAAGAGACAAAAAGCAGTATTATAACAATATCTGTAAAGACACTGAAGATGGAATCAGACATGGAAAGCAAAGAAAGTCTTTCAAAAGATCTCTTAAATCAGAAGAATGTTCTAATCTCAAATTGATATGCTAAAGGATGCCAATGGACAGATAGTAACAAATTCAGTGGAGAACAAAGGAAAATAAAAGGAGTATATTGAAACACTATACCGTAGAGATGTCTAAGTATTCAATATACCTTAGAACGGTGATGGCTAACCTTTTTGTCGCCGTGTGCCAAAAGCGCGCACGTGCGATAGCACACACACACCCATAATGCAATGCGTGCGTGACACCCCCCTGCATGCCCCACCCCCGTGCATGCATACGCGACCCCCCATATGCGTCCTGCGCATGCGACCCCCCTCGCTCCCCCCGACCCCGTGCACACTAAAAAAAACCTGCACGCACACCTGCACGCATGCACCCCCGCATGCACGTGTGACCCCGCGCATGCGTGCGAGTCTCCTGCATGTGCCCTGCCCCCCACGCATACACGGCAGAAACCCGAAAACCAGCTGGCTGGCGGGAGGCGCGCGAGCATGCACGGTGGAGCTGAGCTGGGGCGACAGCTCACATGCCCGCCGAGAGGGCTGTGCGTGCCACCTGTGTCACGCGTGCCATAGGTTCGCCATCACGGCCTTAGAAGATATTCTCTACATACAAGTTACAGAAGATGAAGTTAGGTAAACTTCAAGCCTTAGCAAGTCAGAAGGCTATAGGAAGTTAGTATCCTTAATACCTTTAATTTCACATGCTAGCAAAATAAGGATCATCCAACGCAGATTATAGCCCTACATGGGAAAAGAGATGCCAGATGTTCAGATTAGCTTTAGAAAAGCCAGGGAACACGGGATATCATAGCTGATGCTGGATATTTGAGAGAGCTAAAGAATAACAAAAAGAAGTAAGTATGTGCTTCATTGAAAAGCCTTCAATTGTGTTGATCACATCAAGCTGTGGAAAGTGCTAAGAAAAATGGGAATCCCAGATTTCCCATTGTCTTCCTGGCAAATGTATAGACGGGTTGGGAAATCACAGAAAAATAGACTCATTCCAGGTTGGTAAATATATATGTATATACGACAAGGCTGCATACTCTCCCCTTATTTATTCAATCCATATGCTGAATATATATTAAGGAAAGCTGGACTGGAAGAAGATGAGAAGGTTGTAAAACTGAAGGAAAAAATATAAATAACCTGCACTATGCTGATGATACTATCGACAGTCAAAAAACGCAAAGGATCCACAAGCCTTAGTACTAAAAGTCAAAGAGCACAGTGAATAAATAGGACTAAAATTAAATATAAAGATAACCAACCTAATGATAGCAATTGCAACAACCAGTCCTAGATTTGACAACGTAGGTATCAAAAATGGTGGATAGCTTCTGCCTTTTAGGATCAACTGTATCAACTGTAAAGAAACAAGCAGCCAAGAAAACTAGCCTTTGATAGAGCATCCATGAAGGCCTTGAAAAAAATATTCAAATGATGTGATGTGTCTATACCTATCTACCTATCAAAATATTCTACTTCAAACATATTATGCAACGAATCAGGTCTCTGAAAAAGGCTCTAATGCTGAGAAAGATGGAAGGAAATAAATGGAGGCTGAAAGCAGGAAGGTAGATGGACTCAATTACACTGGTAAGTACACTGTTGGGCAATTTCACAAAACAGATTAGAGATTATGGTGGAGAAGATTAGTAGGAATTGAAAATCTGATGGCACATAGTCTATCTACTGCTGTTTATATTACTGCTGTATAGTTTTGTATAAAGGTAGAGAGAGTTGCTTCCAACAATTAGAAACCACATTATATTTTGTTTGTTTTCCAAGGACCACAAGAAATATGTCCAGATTCCATTTTGGGGAGTGAAAACATATCACGGCTGAAAACATATTACTGAGAATTAAAAAACAGAAGGTTGTAGAACTTAGTTCAGCACAATAATCTGGGGATATTCTGGGTTGTCCATTTCTGCTTTGTATCAGAGATACACACTGTTGTTCTTCACTCGAGTTTTGTGTTGCTATTAATTTTGATATTAAAAAAAATGGATTTTAACATTGGCTAAAATGGAAAAACTTCTCCTGTAACAGAAGAGAGATATTTTTAAAGATTGATGAGACTCAAGAATTTCTACTCTAGATACATTTACTTGCTATTTTAATCACTTTCCTCAATACCTCCCAATATGTTCCTGATACATTTCTCAAAATCCATATGCAATTGTCAATTCCAAAGACTGTACAGACTATACAACATTCTCATTAGTGAACATTCAAGGATGAACAATCCCCAGATGTTAGTGAATTATAAATCCCAGCATTCTTCATCACTGTCCATACTGATAGGAGATTCTGGGTATTGGGATCCAATAATTCCTGCATTATACCAATACAACTGTAGTGCGAAATAGAGACACGGGGAAATCTGCTTACTGCAGTTTTCCAGATAACAGTTAACTCACAAGAATCACATTTCTCCTATTAAGTCTCTTCTAGCTATCAACATGCACTTGCAATAGGAGGTATAGTGTCAGGCAGGGGTGGGTTCTAACTTACCTCGCTGCCGGTTTGCTTCTTCCCACGCCGTGTGGCTGCGTGCCACGCAGGCGGCCGCGCATGCGCAGTGCCGAAAATTCAGCTTCTGCGCATGCGCAAAACAAGCAAAAAATTCTTTTTAAAAAAGCCAAAAACAAGATGGCAGCGCATGGGCAGTTCCAAAAACTCGGCTTCTGCACATACGCAGAAGCAAAAACCAGCAAAAAATTCCAAATATATATATATATTTTTTTTAAAAAAAAAACACCAAAAAGATGGCGGCATCCACGGACCGGCACCGACAGAACTGGCTCCGTGACGTCACCACCAGTTTACTACCGGTTCTATAGAACCGGTGCGAACTGGGAGGAACCTACCTCTGGTGTCAGGGTTCCAAGTAACACCCCCAGCGCAAGAAGACTCCAAGGCTAGAAGTTCCTCAAAGTTACGTTTTATTAGAGATGTCATATTGGCACATCTGGGGAAACCCGAATCTGAAAGCGTCCAGGTTTTCCCCACCCAAAAGAAAACCCAAGTCCCTTCCCCTGCACCCACATGTCCATCACATGGTCCAATCAATGCACCGTCCCACCTGGAGATGCCTCCCAGTGACGCTACTCCAGGTGCAGACCGAATGTCCTTGGCTCTCAGAGAAAGGAATGTTATTGTGGCTAAATATCCCCTGCAACTCCCTGCAATCCCCCCTCCCAGTTTCCCACAGCACTAAGTGTGGCAGCCCTGAAGATCCAAAGAAAAAGATGGCCTTCAGGGCTGACATATAGATCCAAGAAACCGCTTCTATGCCTGGTTTATGCTTGCACAAAACCTTAGGAAAACGTGATTTATCATCTACCACTATACCACAAAATGGAAAAAAAAATATCCTGCAAAAATCCTGCAAAAAACAACTGCTCCAGGTACTATTAACCAAACCTAGTTATAAATTTCTTACATGCTAGCTCATTTAAGAAAATTAAACATGTTCTTGACATGGGTATTTTTAAAAAAGACGTTATGGGATTAAAATGTGTAACACAGCATGGATTCCTGGTAACAATATCTACTGAAAGACAACTAAAATGCATGGTTGGTAATAAACAGTAGCTGCATATTAACAGCTCATTTCTCAAAGAAAGCACAAACAAATTGGGGTTTTTATTAGCTGTTTCATTAAGTTTTATTTTAGAGAAACACACACAAAAAGCATATGTGCAACAGCTGATATAAAAGGATTCTATTCAAAACAATCTCTATTCAAATCCCATTAATGTACCATTAAATTACTTGATAAGTCTGCAATGTAACTATAAATTTAACTCTTTGGATAATGTATCATTTCTGACAAGAGTTTATTTCATTTGCTTTAATTTTAAATCAATATATGTCTCTTTTCAGCATATTAATTCTCTCCTCTAAGCCACATTATCCATGTCTGTCTGTCTGTCTGTCTGTCTGTCTGTGTCTGTCTGTCTGTCTGTCTATCATCTATCTATCTATCTATCTATCTATCTATCTATCTATCTATCTATCTATCTATCTATCTATCTATCGCAGTGCCATAGGCTATTTTAGCATTTCTTTCATCAAGATTTCACCTAAAATAAATATATGTACTTTTGTCAGTATACATTTGAACACAAAACCAATTCTTTTCAAGAAAAATACCTTGTCCTTAGTTGCTTTTACTGGCATCTTATATTTATGTTCCCACTAAAACCTAATGAGCCAAATTCAGAATGTACTTTTGCTGGAACGAACTATGACTGTACATGCCATAAAGACTTTGCAAACCAAATCTAAGTAGTACAAAAACATAAGCTTATTGGGTAGGAAAAACAAACTACATATTCAGTATCTTGCTGTAAAGTCCCCTACTAAACATTGCATTCAATCTCACAAATTGGCAATTCTTGGATTTATATATTTAAAGTTAGAAGCAAAATCACACTGTATGAAATAAATCTCATTTGAACTTTGTGCTAAGCATAAATACCGTATTTTTCGGAGTATAAGACGCACCAGAGTATAAGACGCACCTTAGTTTTGGGGGAGGAAAACAAGGGGGGGGAAATCTGCCTCTGCCTCCCAGCAATTTGCCTCCCAGCAAACAGCAAACAGAACAGATGACATACACCGTTTGCTGTGTATTTCTGTGCATGTGTGCCTGACCCATAGAAATAGCAAAGAATTGGAGAAATGTACATTATGGCAGTATATTAATGCCAGAAAGTTTTCTTAAATGTAGTCACATTAACTCCTCCCAATTATTTAAATAGATCTTAATAATTTTAACATTCTATAGACATTTATAGTTATTGACTTACCTCCTTGCATCCAGTTTCAGCAGTCTGATTAGCACAAGAAAATAAAATTCTGCTTCTGCCTCTCCCTCCCAGCAATTTGCCTCCTTGCAGTTTTAGTTTTCACTTTCATTTTAGCACTGGGCCTGCCTGCAGCCTCTATCAGCTGATGGTCAGGAGGCCCATAATCAGTTGCTTCTGATAATCAGGCTCTGGGCTGTTTGCTGCAAGGAGGTAAATTGCTGGGAGGCAGAGGCCAAAGGGTGGGGGTGGCTGGGTGGGGCTACATTCGGTGTATAAGACACACCCAAGTTTTCACCCTCTTTTTTGGGAGTAAAAAGGTGTGTCTTATACTCCGAAAAATATGGTACATGTAAATTTACTTTAATATACATTTGTGGCAGGATGAGATGTCCTGATGGTGGCATAATATAAAATGGTCTAGGTGTAAAGATTTTTTTTTTCTTGTCAGTACCAACTCAACTGTTAAATTAGACATCTAGCAGCTTCATATCCAATTAAAATACCTGAGAGCAGGCCCATCAGATGTTTGGGAAAAAAATATGTAACAGGCAGAAGTGTTAGGCAATGGTAGAATCCTCAATGTTGAGGATTGCTGGACACTTCTGTACTGAATGAATGGACTTGACATTGTGGGAATCCAGACACATGTGCAAGAGGAATGTGTAGCTGAAAAGCCAATAGAAGCAAGTACAATCTGAACAAAATATCTGTGGAAAGGGGTGGCTGGTGGGGAAAAATACAGCATTTGGATAAAGCAGCAAGGATAGCTTGACAAAAGTTTTGGAATTCCAAAGAACTCGGGGGGAAAGTTGATTTTCCATCTTGTTCTTTTTTCTTTTTCTTTTTTTTTTTTTTATATTTATATTATTTCTTTATGTAGGATAAAATTGCAACCTGGCATCACGTGATGTATTGGAACTTTTTTCCCCTTCGCTAAACCGGGCATGGGCGTGGCCAGCGCATGACGCATCCGGCCAATGGGCCAGGAGTTTGACAGCCCTGCTCTAGACTAAAAGGAAACTCAAAAAGTGAAAGCACTGAAACTGGCTAATAGCAAGAATACCAAAGTTGTGATAAACAATCTCGTATGAATCAATGAGGAAGCACGAACTTTAAAAAAATAAACTTTACAAAAATTATTTCAGAAATGTCTCTATATTTTGTTAAGGCCATTGCATATACGGTATTACGAATAATTTATCTATCACTGCATTTAGAGGAGAACACTGTAGGTGTCCATATGTATCTAAAAGTTGCTATCCCTCTTCCAATAGTACTTATGCCCAAAGTCCTGGAACTGAAATACAACTACAAAAACATACATGAGTATTCTCTGTAAAGTCACACCACATCCAGTTCACTATGATGTACAGCTCACTGACTGGCTGAAGCTCTCCATGAATTCCGAAAAGCATTTTTTCCTATTCTATCTTCAGATGCTAGAAATTAAATCTAGGAGCTTCTTTATGCAAAACAAGTACTTATCATATTTGTATTACATTTATGGTAAAGAAATTTCAGTATCAGCAGAGCACTGATAGAAAATCAGATAGGATTAAAGCAATAATTAAAGCAGTGCTGTCCAATCTTTGGGTCATTTGTTCTATATGCAAGCAAAATGGCTACAGCAAAAGCCCATCTATTCACAAAATGGTTGTCAACAAGGCTTGCCTAGTTATAAGTAAACATCACAAAACATTTCACAAAAGGAAAACGTACAGTGTTCAAAGAAATCCATCTCTCTTAAAAAAAAAAAGCCCTGTCCTTAGTGATTTGTAAACACAAAATATTCTTCTCCCAGCAAGCAGTTTCTACGTATACTGTACACTTAAATACTTTTAAATTCTTTTTTTTTTTTTGCTTTTATTTAGATTTTTAGGTGTCCTGTTATAATTTAATTGTTGGTTCATCACTGTAGATTTTTGTGTTTTAAAGAAAATATTACTTCTCCAGGTAAAAAGGAAAGGAAGCTTTTGTTAATTGGAAGACAATCTAAGGAATAAAATTATTTCCAGTTAATTGCTGTTGTAAAAAACCTAAGAGGAAAGTGTTTACACTAGTTATTTTTGTAATTTTCAGCTTCTTTTCAAAAGCAAATTAAAAATATTTATAAAGGAAAAGAATAGCCAATTCTCAATGTCTATTTTATTTTGTTTTGTTATATTTTGTTGAAAGTATCCTAATACTTGTATTTAATAATTGAAATTAAATACCACATTAAAGTTTTAAGGAAAATACAGTGTTTTAAAAAAAGAACCACAGGCTAAGTAAGAACTAAACTTAGATAGATATCTTATTGTTAAAATTCCTGGAAGAAAAGCTTTCAGAAATCAAATTACATAAATTTGGATCTTTTAACAGTATCAAAGTACAATAAATCATAACTTGGTAACAACTACTCTTAGGAAGTCTTTGTTATAAATGGCTTAAAACTTGAAGTTTGCCCATACCTTTATGCTTCTCCATTGCCAATCATCCCCAATTCTTTGTGAATATTGGAGAAATTCTGTACAATATTGCTTGAATTTAATCTCTTCCAAAAAGAAATCTGCATCAACCAAGTTAAGTGACATCTGTCAAGAAATGGAAGCATTAGCATTGGCAGAAACTGTGAACTCTGAACATATTACCTATCTCCCAAAGGAAAGGAAAGAGAGAAAAATGGAAAATTCAACATACAGTAGGAATTGGACCAGTAGTGGGTTGTAAATCCCGTCGCTACCGGTTTGCTCGTGCGTGCGCGTGCCCGTGACTCTTCTGCACATGCGCAGTAGCATCCCGGGTGGGTGGGCGGAGCCTCCCGCCACCGCTGCTACCGGTTCGCCGAACTGGGAGCAACCCACCGCTGGATTGGACTCATGCCTAATCACTTTGCTTACAGAAGGGCATCTGAAAGGTATCGTGTTTCCCCAAAAATTAAACTCTGTCTTATATTTTTTTGAACCCTGAAATAAGCCCTTGGCCTTATTGCCATGCACTCAAAAGCCCGATTGGGCTTATTATCAGGGGATGTCTTATTTGGGGGGAAACAGGGTACCAAGAAGAAAAATGTATTTCAGTATTCTTTACTTTGCAATAAAATGTGTATTTTTCCTAGTAGTCCAACCTGGAAAGCATTTAGCTTAACCATTTGCTTTACCAAGATGAAAACAGATTGAATAAGCAAGGGACCTTAAGGACTAGAGTGCCAATTTGAGTGAACTTGACAGCAAAACCCCAACTATCTTATTTTTAAAGAGAATGATTGATTAACAAATATTGTCATTATCCCAGATTATTGTGAACTAGGAATTCCATATTCCAGATTTTGGACTTTATCAATAATTACTAGGTCTCTCACTACTATGACAGATACAAAGCATTAGTTAACATTGCTGGAGTACAGGTGATATAATTCTCAGACACCTAAAAGGAAGATTGTTTTTAGCAAATAAGCATATGCAACAGTTACAACAGATCAACCTATAAACCTGGAAACCTATACACCTCGAACCTATAAACAACTCCATTTCCATGTGCTGAAATCTTTGAAAAAATTAAGAATTTTATTAGTTAGTTCTTATAAAATGTATAATTATATTTTAATAAATAGAACTACAGATGAACAACATTCTGAGTTTTGATATTTATTCATTTATATAATCAATCAATCAAGAAAACTAGGTTCAACTTGGGCAACTAGCATCACGCTAAAAACAGTGCAAAATATTCACATAAAAAATAGCAATTAAATTTTAGTCTGTAGTTTATGTTACAAAACTATCTTTCTTTATTATATCTTTTCAAAACCGGTTGCATTCTGCAGAGTCTGCTGAACTTGTAATTCATCATAGGGTTATTTATGATTGTTTATAATCAGTCTTTTTGTTGCCTGCATCAGACTGAAAACTGTGGCAAAAGATAGCTAAATGCCTAATGAAGTATATATTACGTGTGGGTAATCTAAAGCTAGATTCACAGTCTAAGACTACTGGACCTAACCAAGGAACTAAGAATTATTAAGTAGAGTCTAAGAATATAGGCAGTTCCAAACATGGTGGTTTTGTTTTTGTTTTTTCACATTACGATGTTCAGGTCTGATGAATTCAGAATTTCCAAATATCGAGGAAATATTTTAGGAATTGCCCCATGGGTGCCAAGCATGGTGTAATAATGAATTTCTTTTTATGTAAGTGTCAACTTCAATCCACAAGTCCCGATATTTTGTAATTTTTCCCAATTGTTTTTCCCCCTCAATCTTAGCATCACCCAGAATAGAAACATCAATAAATCAGATTCATTTCTTTTCAGTCTGTTATATCAGACATGTTATGAACAAAATGCCTCGCTGTTTGGATCTTAAAGTGCCATTAGATTAGATCTTAACCGGCTCATTTTCAAAAACTTTCTTAACTTGAGGTTCCCAGTAGTTTTTACTACATCCAATTCCAAACCTCTGGCAAAGTTTTCAATTAATAATTCTGGCAACTTAATCATGACACTGCTTGCAGTCAGTTTGTGAAATTTTGCTGCAGCCACTGATCAGACAATTGTTTCATCCTTTTTACTACAAAGGCAACATTTGCTGTTGTTTGTTACATGTTGAATTTTGACCTTCATACAACTAATTGGCAAAGTTTGTTGTTGAGCTGCCAAAATAAAGCCTTCAGTTTCTTTATTTAATACTCAATTTTAACCAACTCCATGTGAGTTTTATATCAGCTTTCCTCCTCAACCTTCAAGTATTGACCATACATTGGCTTGTTCTTCCAATTAACAAATTGGTTTTCATTTCTTTTCTATATTTAACCTTCACCTTTGCTGATTTCAAGAGCTTTCCTTGACTGACTTCTTGGTTTTTCTTCATGTCAGGCCATGCTTATATCAATATTATGGCTTGTTGTAGTCAACCAGATGTTTAGACTGCATTTGGCATTTTTATCCACCTATTGAATGAATCCTTCCCTAGGACCTGGAATAGGGAGGTATTGTTTGATATTATTAAAGGTATCACAGGAGGTGAGCTGTTCCAAGTAAAGCTGTCTTTTGCAATTAACTAATGGTGATTTTGTCAATGCTGGTGTTCAAATCTGCTCCAGTGCTTGGAATTGCACCCAAGCTTTTGGAATTGTACCCAAACACCTATTATTGTTAATACTATCTTTGCTTTGTTTTGCCATAGTCCTATTTCCAGTACCTTCTCCAGGTACTGCCCTGTGCACTATCCAGACTTTTTTGTCTTTACTATCATAGCCAATTTATTTTCAGAATATTCCATTGTTCCCATTATATTGATTCAATTAATTAAAATATTTAAGATTGCCTTTTAAGATCAAGTCCTCATTAAGTCCTCTTATATAAACACAGATCAACAATAAAATATTAGAAACTTTAAAAAGGTAGTGAAAATGATAAATGCAACATTCAATCAATAAAGCAGCACAAAATAAACTTACACAAAAATGAAGTTTATAATAAGTTTTTAATCTCCAGTTACATATTTACAGTAATGGGGATAGGTAAACCATCACTGGATTACAAGTCCAGAAACATGAGACCAGCATTAAAAGACTCTCTTAATCCTTTATTGGAACCAAGAGGCACAGGAGTTGTCCTTGAATAATTAAAGTATATGAAACTTATTTAAGCAAAATGTCATACATTCCATAGTGTTTATGGGCATAAGGTTAATAATAAATATTTAGGTTTCTGCAATTAGTACAGCATTATAGATTCTAGCGAGCCTATTCCCGCCCATCAAAGGGTATACCGGGTATACCAGATGTTGATTTCTACTATCTCCATAGTAATCTTTCTCAATCTGTCTTCCAGATTTGTTGGGCTTCAGTTTCCATAATACCTAGTACTCACCAGCTGTTGGGAGTTGAAGTCAAAATATACAAGTTGCTGAGGGATGAGCTGAAGCGGGATCGGCTCGCACGATTCCAGATGAGCGGCGCTGGCTGTGAAACTCAGCTGGAGCTCCGCCGGCCTCCGCCGTCGCCGGCAGCAGCACACGGGCCTTGGGAGGAGTCAGCTGGAGTTGGGGCGCTGCCGGAGCTCTGCTGAAGCCCAGGGATCTGCGCGCTCGGTTCCAGCTGATTGACGCTGCGGGCGAAGGCCACCTGAGCTGCGGGTAGTTAGACTTAGGGCAGCGACCGACGCTGGAGCTCTGCCAGAGCCCCAGAAGGCGGCGCGCCCGGAAGAAAAGAGGAAGAGGCGGGGAGAAGAGGAGAAGGAGTTTGAAAAGGGAGAGGTTTTGGCGCGAAAGAAAAGGGAAAGCGAGGGATAGAGAGAGAAAAGACAATAGGAATAAGGGAGGCTTCTGTGGGGCAAGCCTGAAGGAAAGGTAGAGAAAGGACTGAGAGGGAAGGTAGAGAAAGGAGGAGGAGGAAGGAAGGAAAAATAGAGAGACTGAGAGAAAGGGAGGCAAGCAGAGGAATCAATGAAGGAGCAGAAGCTGTGGAAGTAGAGACCAGCAAAGAGAGAGGGAGAGAGGGAGAGACCATCTGTCTGATATCACTACCCCACTGCATGATCCACCCGCTGGGAGGGAACTGATCACCACTCCATTGTGTGACCTGCCTGCTGACAGGAGACTGCACAAGGAACTGGCTGGAACGACAAGACAGCAGAGTCCAGATGACCCAGGCAACTTAGTGAAGATAGAACAGCTTTCGTGGGATGCTTTATTCTCAGACTCTGCAATCAGCTAAAGACACTGACTGAGCAGAACTCCTGGGTTATCATGAGCTCATAAGGAGTGTAAGGCCAACAGAAGTGGTGGGGGAAGCCAAAGAGGCCACAGCTGATTTGTCACCAGAATGGTCTCCAAGTGTGGGAATGAGGAGAACAGGATGCTAGGATGCCTGGCTCACCCGTATGGAAGCCAAAATATCTCACCTAACAGAGACGATGGTCTTGTAGACAGCAATGGGCGGTTTGCCCTTGAATGGAGGCCGGCTGGGCTGATCAGTGGGGGGATAGGCTCTTCCTCTTCAGCTGTGAGGCAGGTGATCTGTTATAACGGTGAGGGTGTAGGGCACTACAGGCGTACTTTTTTTAAAATATATTTTTATTGTTTGCATATAGATATATTGAATACAGTGTAATTGTCCTGGTATTCCACTTGCCATAAAACAAAGGTGAAAACAAATAACATATATATACTATTTTAAACACTGCTAGTGTTGTACAATTATTTTTGACCATCATATTCTAGAGTGTAAACTTATCTATCATTCTAATACCTACATTCTAATACATGTTCCAACTTCTACCTCGTGTTTCTAACCATCGATAAAATCTATTCCATATAGCATAGTATTCTGTATCTCCTTTATCTTTTATTTTTAACGTTAGTCTGTCCATTTCCGCACAGACTAGTATCTTCTTTATTGTCTCTTCCTCTGAAGGGGTGTTTTCACTCTTCCACTGCTGCGCATATACAATTCTTGCTGTGGTCAAGATGTGTAATATTAGGTACAGTATATTGTCCCTTTATCATAGCCATCTGATATAATGCCTAATAAGAATAGTTCTGGCTTAAACTCTATAAGTTGTCCAATCATTTTTTCTAGCCACGTGAATTTGTATCCAAAATTTCCTTGCCTTTATACAGGTCCACGACATGTGGTAATATGTGCCAGGTATTTGTTTGCATTTCCAACAGTTTGGGGACATATTGCTAAACATTTTGGCCAATCTTGCCGGGAGCAGATGCCACCTATAAAATATTTTATAGAGATTTTCCTTATATGATGTGGCCATTGTCAGTTTCCGATTTCTCTCCCAAAGCTTTTGCCATTTTTCCAAATCTATATTATATCCAAAATTTTTGGCCCATACTATCATCGTCTCTTTAACTTGTTCTTCTTCCATTTTGTAATTTAACAAATAATTATATAGTATCCTTATAAATTTGTCATCAGTCCCGACTAATATCTTGTACAATTTTGTTAATTCTCTATAAGGCACTACAGGCATACTTGTACAAAGCTGCACCAACCACGAAACCACGGCCCAGTCAGGAAACAACAAAGGGCTCTCATTGACAGGAGTGATGAGAGCTTCTCCTTAGCGAGGGGCTCACATTTGCAAGGGCCTGCCGAGGACAAAGAGACAAGGCCCTGCAACAATGTTCAGAGACTTGCAGGAATGCTCAAACACGAACTGTCAGACCAGATCCTGTGTCCCTCACTGCTGAGATCCCTGAAGAGTTGATGGGCCCTTCTCCAATAGTGCCGGAACAAGTGTAGGGCATTTACATGAGGGACCTCTTGGACTCAGGTGCGCAAGTGACATTACTGGGATTTCTATGACAGGCATCTGAAGCACCTGCCCATACAAAAGTTGGGCAATTTGCAGATTTGGGGCATTGGAACCGGGAAATTCCCATATGACATCTACCTTTCAAGCTAACATTTGGGCCCCCAGTTGTTGGATACACTGATACACCTGGCCATTGTCTGTACCCACCTCTGGGAGCTACAGGGCTCCCTGATTGTGGGGCCGAACACCAACTTAGTCAGACACCTGCTCACCCCGATTGTCCCAGCGGGAAATGACTCAGTGATGGGGGACATTCATCTGCACTGCAGATAGTATACCAACACCTGGTGCAAGAGCAATAGGCTCACATGGAAAGTGTGGGATGGCTGTGGAAAATGGACCGAGCAAGCATAGTACTACAACCAGGGGAGGTGGCGTGTCTGCAGGCTTCCATCAGATTGGACTAGGAGCAGCCTGGGCCCTACCTCGTCTTTGAATCTGACCCAGAAGACAGAATGTTGTAGTAGAAGTAATCCCAGAGGTGGTCTCTATGAAGGCCTTGCAGCAGGCTAGAGGCCAGATCTCAGAATGTTACCAACTTCCCTGCGAGATTGAAGGACCGAATGTTGTTGGGACAAGTGAGCCCAGCCACCCCTGTCGTACTGCCTGATACAGAGGAAAAGACTGAGGGTGAGGTTTCAACAGATTGATTCTACCCGAGGAACACACAGCTGGCCCCAGAGTGGCAGGAGAGGGCTAGAGACCAACTTTGGAGGTGGCAACACCTATTCTCAAAAGACGAAATTGATGTGGGGTGCACTAGAAGCGCTCAACATCGAATCCTTCTACAGGAAGATAAGCCTTTCCGAGGGAAGTCTCGGCAGATTCCCTTAAGTGACTTAGACAACCTCAGAGAGCATCTAATGGAATTGAAGAGGATCGGGATCATCCGAGAATCTCGGAGCCCCTACACCTCTCCCATAGTAGAAGTCCAGAAGAAGAATGGATCCCTGAGAATGTGCATAGATTACCATAATCGGAAGACCATTCCAGATAAGTACGCTATCGCCCCAAATCAAAGATGCCCTACATTGCTTGTTGGGGCAAGGTGGTTTAGTGTGCTGGATCTAGAAGTGGCTACCACCAGATTCCCATGGATCCAGATGATAAAGAGAAAACTGCTTTCATCTGCCCCTTGGCGTTCTATGAATTCAATCAGATGCGTCAAGGGTTATCAGGGGCCCCGGCGACCTTTCAGCGACTTATGGAGCGGACGGTGGAAGACATGAATTTGATAGAGGTGTTAGTGTACCTAGACAATATCATTGTCTTTGGTGAGACTGTTGAAAAACATGAGCGCCTGAAGAAGGTTCTTACCAGGCTCCATGAAGAAGTGTTGAAGCTGTCCCTAGAGAAATGCCAATTTTAGCTACCATCTGTCACATACCTTGGTCACGTTAACTGACCCCATGAAGCTTGAGCCGTCACTTCCTGGCCCAGACCCCAAAATGTGACTGAACTGCGATCGTTTATAGGGTTTTTGTTTAAACGCACACCTTCACATCTGAAAATGTATCGAATTCGTTGGGGGGGGTTGGGGAAAGGCAGAAAAAGTAAGGCTCGGTGGAGAGGCAGGACATCAGGCTGACTGGGACATGCAAATTGACATATCAGTGCAATCACGGAGCAACCTTTAATGCAGGCAGACTACCAAGATGGGAATTTTTCAAGCGGCTCCAACAACTTTTTGATGTAGTTGCTGCCTGGAAGGAGAAGAAGAGAGGGCCTTGGGCGAAGAGTTTCCACATCTGCCTGTCTGCCTGCCTGCCTTTCCAATCTTGAGAGCATCGCATCTTTTTTTCCCCCTAGATTCCTTTCTTCTCCCCCTTCCTCCCACCTTAGCCTTGCACCAATTTCAAAGTGAGGCACAGCGCAGTTTCTTCTTTTGCCCTATGGGAGGAGCTCAGGTGGGGAGGGAGGGGAAGAAAGTGGAGCAAGTGCAGAAGCCTCACTGGACTTTCCTACCTATCTTTCCCATTTTGAAAGCTGCTAAGCATTGGAAGCATATGCATGCAGCCAGACACCTACATACCTCCTGGGTCGAGTGGAGATCCGGTGCATAATTCGCTTATTGTAGCATTTCAATTTGCTCAGTCCCAGTTCCACCTTTAGAAAGACAAATTTTGGTTATGTATGTTGGAAGAGCTGTAATATGGCTCGTCCCTCCTGATTTCTGCAGTACAGTAATTCAGACTTCCCTCCTAGTTTCTGCATGATTCTCAAGGGACGATTGACCAAGGTTAAGTTAACTTCCATGTTTTCTTCAACTTAGCAGGATGCACTGATTGTCATGTCACCATTTAGGTAGGAGTTCCTGGACTAAAATTTGATTGCTTAACTTATGCCTTGTGAGCAAATCTAGTGAACTACAAAGTAACCCAGCATATATACTCCAGGGTGGATCAAAGCAGTATGGTCAATTTAGGGTTCAGTGTGTTGGGCAAAGCAAGGCTATTGGGTTAATCCTGCTATCTTTCAGATAATGTTGAACAAAGGCTGCCATCAAGTATTCAAAAATGTAGTATTGAAAGCACTGTGGCAACATGGCTGAGTTAATCTGTGAATTTCCTGCAGCATTTGCTAACTGCTGTTGTGATGAGAGGAAATAAAACTCTGATGGTTGGAACACTGCCAGATCTTTGTAGTTCATTGGTCTGACTCATCTCATCCAAAATTAGATGTGTTTAGGTAAAGGTACAGTATCTAGTAGAATTAAAACACTTTAAAATGTACATGAATTTTAGATAAGAATCTACAATCAGATCACATGTCCCCACAGCTGAAGCAAAGATCTACTGTCAATCATTACTCTCATTACATAAAAACTTCCTGTTACGATGAATCCATGACAGCAGTTTTTTCTATATTCTCATATTTTTATTTTATTATTTAAAGTTTGAGGCCACCTAATTTTATAACAACTCTGGGCAGCCTACAGATAAAAATTAAAAGAAAACAAAGTCTATCAAGAAGAAAAAGAATATACCTGAAGAGAGAGAGAGGGAGAGGGAGGGAGGGGGAGAGAGAGAGAGAGTGTGAGTGTGTGTGTGTGTGTGTGACTACTTGATATAAGGGACCTGGAATGTGCCCACTCCAGTTGACATGACCAGGCAGAATATATGGAGACAGGCAGTTCTTCAAGTAACTAGGGTCTGCGCCATGCAGGAACTTTATAGCTGATAATGAGTGCTTTTAATTGCACCTGGAAGCCAATTGGCAACAGTGCAGCTCACAAAGCAGCAGGGGCATGTGTCCATACTACAATGTACTGCCCATGCTGTTGCATTTTGTAGCTTCCAAGTGGTCTTCAAAGGCAGTCCCTTGTATAATGTATTAAAGTAATCCAATGAAGAGGTGATCAAAGTCTGAATGACTGCTGAAGACCCTCCAGAATGGGAATGGGCAGAAGAGGCACACAAGTTGAACCTGAGCAAATGCCACTTGGCCACAGCTCCCCCTTGCTCTTTGAGCAGGAACTAAGAATCCAAGAAGACCCTCACAGAGTATACAACCATCTTACATGTGGTACTGAAACTCCATTAAGGACTACTACAGATGAAATCTCCCTGGAACCAGAAGGGCCAAACTATAACAAAGCCTCTCAGTCTTGCCTGGATTGAGCCTAAGTCTGGTCCTCCCCATCCAGACACACACAACCTCCAACATTGGATACAGACTTTGCATCAGCTTGGGGTCCAATATTTGCATTGTGTGCCTTGTTCTGCCTATAAAACGCTGGAAGCTAGATTGAAAACTCAGAAATGAATTCCCTGTATAAAACAGTGATAAAATAGTACTAGTAAATGGAAGAAAATGGCATTGACATGTTACAAAGTCATCAAGAGATGCTTAATTCAAAGGGGATTTTGCTGTGAGTAAATTAAAAAGCATTCAGTGTCTTTTTGCATGCTTGGAATGTTCTTTATTTCTAAGCAATTGCCTTTCTGTTCTGCATTTTCCATGTCCTACAAAATCTCAAATTAACAGTGGCGATTTAGGAGGAGGATAATTTCAGACATCAGTATTATACGGACTACTGCCCGTGCGGTTATGCACAGTTTTAGTCCATAGTCGGGTTTCACATATCACATAAACCCATATTACAGTTTATTTTAGGTTTTGCTTATGTTGATTTAAGCAAATCGTAGATTATTGAGAAAACATTTTTACCACAAACCTTAATATAACATAATATGAACTCAATACGAAACCAGTAATAATGTAGTTCATTTAGTTTGGGCTTAGAACAAAGGGTAAACTTTCTGATTCTGATTTGTAAACCATATTTATTGCATAGCATTATCGGTAATCCTGGCTATTGTGTCATTGACATATCATGCAAGTACAAAATACAATTCCTTTCTTGACTATAATTATTTTCTCCAGAATTTAACAGAACTACTGATATAATATACCGTAGGATGGGACAAAAGATGCAACATGTACAAACTATTTTGTAGTATTTTCATATGCATACCCATGAAAATGAGTTAGTGCATTGTTATGCATAAACCAGTTAGTCAGAAATGCCATTTTTACTTTGAAATATACAAGCCATAACACACATAACGTATAAAACGATTTTATACCGATTCAGTGAACCAGGACTACTTACTCAGACAAGCAGCGGATGTTTTTGGTCTCTAGAGATTTTTCATTGTTTTTATCTGTGATTTCTTTTTACCTAGACATGCAAGGAGTTAATTCTGAAACCTTTTGAATACAAGATGTGCACTCTAGCACTGAGCTATCGTCCCTCCCAAATACATTATACTCTCTGTTCATGAATAGGAATGCAGCGAAGCACAAATGTTCATGCAACATAAACCCGTTAGTGACTAGAGATGCCAGAGTAGTTTTTATATAGTTGCTGCTACAGATTGAAATGGCTACTCATCTGGAATTATATGGTAGGTTTAGCTAAATAATCAATTTGCTACAACATTCTGAAGTGTCTTTCATCCAATATACATATGTCAGTATGTTGTTGTTTTTAACATTCTATAGCTGCATTTGCTAATGATGTTGTGCTATCATGTGTGAAGTTTTCCAAGTGTGCTATTTCTAATTTTGGTGAGTGTGACAGCAGTTAGCACAACTAAACTACATCATTGCTCTTGTAATTCCACTTTACTAGATGCTAAGCCCTTGCCTGTTCGTTTTATAAAGTATCTATTGTCATAGATGAATGTAATAGTTCATTTCTTTATATTCCAAAATCTTTCATTCTAGCCACAGCATGGTTTTTATTATTTTTCCATAAAATGATGTTCTTAAGGGACAGATTATTTTGTTCTATAAATCAAGACCATAACCATTTTTTATTACAAATTCTTTTATTTTTTTAATCTTTGGTTAAGATTAAACATCAGTATCAGTGATAATGTATAAATAAATATAGTTCTATGAATATTTCTTCATGTGCAAATGTTACTGTGTTTAATGGAGTTTAATCTCTAATAGCTGTGTTTACAGCAAATATGAAGATACAGAACTATTTGAACTGCAGAATGGCTGAAAAATGAAACAGTTTTTCGCCTTGTGTGTTGTTTATAATTTGTTTCTTTCTATTATTTTTAGAAACATAATGTCAGGGTTCCAAGTAACACCCCCAACGAAAGAAGACTCCGAGGCTTGAAGTTCCTCAAAGTTCCATTTTATTAGAGATGTCATATTGGCACATCTGGGAAAACCCGAATCTGAAAGCTTCCAGGTTTTCCTCACCCAAAAGAAAGTCCAAGACCCTGCCCCAGCACCCACATGTCCATCACATGGTCCAATCAAGGCACCGTCCCAACTAGAGATGCCTCCCAGTCACACCCCTCCAGGTGCAGGGCAGAATTACCTTGACTCTCGGAGAAAGGAATGTTATTATGACTGTATATCTCCCCAGCTCCATACCAGTGGTGGGTTGCTACCGGTTCGCACCGGTTCGGCGAACCAGTAGCAGCGGCGGGAGGCTCTGCCCACCCGCCCGGACATCATCAAAAACGCTCTGCGCAGAAGTGTTGCGCGCGCGCAAAGCATGTGCGCATGCCCACATGCTCCCATTCCTGAACCGGTAGCAAAGGTAAGTGGAACCCACTACTGCTCCATACAATCCCCCCTCCCAATTTCCCACAGCACTAAATGTGGCAGGCCTGAAGATCCCATGCCCAAGATGGCTTCCGGGCCTGACAGGCCGCCCCCCCCCTCATCTGATGATTGAATCCTGCAATGAGAGCAACAAAGGGGGTTAACCAATATTATCTAACCACCTCTTCCCCCCTTCCCCAGGAGGACCCTTTGGCTTATCAGGATATTTATCATGGAAGTCAATTATGTACTCATCATATATTGAGAGAACAATAGCAAAATGATGGAAAAGGATAAGTAAATGGATAACAGGAAATGTAATTGTTCTGTAGTTAAATTATTAATATTTAAACACATGAATAATGTTTAACAAAAACAACAACAAAAGAATTGAAACTTTGACTGAACAAAGTATTTTATAAGCTTTTATTGGTTATTGTCTCAACAGCTTTAATTTTTTCTTACAACTATTAATATTAAATTCTATGATAAGAAGCAGAAGTTAAGTATCTCCTGCCACTTCACATCTTCATGTACAACACTATAAAATCAAAAAACAGCTTCATCAAAATTGTTTAGAACATCCACTATCACAACAATTTTAACAAGGTTTTCATTAAAAAGTATAAAACACTAAGCATTATTTTAAAATGTCTCCATCTTTCTCAAAAAGGATCATCAGTACCCCCCCAAAAAAAACCATTTTACAAACCAAGTTAAATAAAGTTGTTCTGTCATAGTTATCATCGTTGATCTTATTACAGACTTTTGTATGGCTGGGATTGAAAAGAGGGATTGTTCTTGAGTTAAACTGTGTGACTGACAGCTGATGTCAGAGAAAAAAGAAGACTTGACTGTGGATGTGAATGAAGAATTCTATTTTGCAAGTAACTAGATCTAAAGCCCTTACTCGTAATGTTGGGGCAAAAGCTGGAGATGCTGCATCATCCTCCCAGCTGCATAGCAGCATCCCTTACTGAGCTGTTTGATCTGAGAATACAGAATAGAGAATAATACCATTGGAAGGAACCTTGAAGCTCTTCTAGTCCAACCCCTTTCCCAAGCAGGGGACCCTATACATCATTCTAGCAAATGGCTATCCAATTTCTTCTTAAAAGCCTCCATTGATGGAGCTCCCACAGCTTTGAAGGCAGGCAATTCCACTGACTAATTGAACATTTTAATAGCACATCTGAATGTGGATCTACTGTATATCACAATGCTTACCTATTTCAAGTATTAAATATTGGAAGTCAACAAAGTATTAATTTTTGAATTTTGGCAATTTTGGAATACACACACACACACACACACACACACACACACACACAGTACAACATCTTTGGTTGGATATACAGTATTAGGATCTAAATATATTAAAACTCTAGCATCTCAGGGAACAATTACATCAGAAAGTTATGGCATGTGATGTCCAATAAAAATATTTAACCCTTTTTCCCACGCTAAATTGACTTTATGGGAAAACTCAACTTTAAAAATTGGAAAAAAGATGGTAATATAAAAAAAATGGATGGAAGCAGAAATGCTGACTTTAGACCAACTGACAGACGATGAAGATGAATTTTTAACAAAACTGCATTAAGAGATAAATATCATGTATCAGACAGCAATATTTTACAGCTACAGTTGTTACTAACATTGTACCAGCAGCATTTTCAGCTTCTGACCTGCCTGAGATACTAGAACAACTTGTTAAATGCTTTAAAACAAAAAAAAAAAAACCTATTAACTTTTAGATATATTTGTTATCAATAAATCAGCTTAATATGTGATTCTAGCAAATGAGTGAAATAAATAATTAGATGTTTCTATGTTGCCTAGACAATGAGAAAGTGACTTAACATCTATACCAATAGCGTCAATGGACCTCATATCATATTACCACAAAAAATAATATTTAGAATTTATTGGACTCCAATACGTTTTATAGAAAAGGTCTTTTAAAACAACATTTTGCTGGATATTTAATAAACATAATGCTTTCTAAAAACATGTTTTACAATGTCCTACAGTTACTAAGTTTTAGGAGAAAGTAGTGGATTATTTAAATATAATTGTGTGACATAAGGTAACATTTTCAGAGGATATTATTCTCTTGAAGTACATAACTAAGAACATGGAGTCTGACAACCAGACAACGTAAATGGATTTTTCCTATCCTTACTATGGCCAAAAGACTGTTATTGCATCATTAGAAAAATCAATGTATGGCTGCTTTCACTCAGTGGTTGAAGACCTCATTGCACTTGCCACATTTGAGTGGATTGTCCATAGACTTTGTATGGAGGTTAGAAAAGCATGATAGTTATCTAAGTGTATTAAAAGTATAAACCTATTTGAATAAAATTTGTTTTAAATAAATGAATATAGCAAGGGTCTCCAAACTTGACAACTTTAAGACTTGTGGACTTTAACTCCCAGAATTCCACAGCCAGCATGGAATACTGTCTTTTTTTCCCTTTGACAATGTATATATTTCTATCATAATTGTCTTTGTGTGTCTTTTCCCTTTTTGACATTATTTTAAAAGCAATAAAATAAATAAATAAAAATAGCACAAGTGAGACAGATTCTACCTCCTAGTCTGAACAGTAATCAGTTTGGCTTCAAATGGGACACATATATCTGCCAGTTGTTGATCTGATAGGTAGCACCCAAATTCAGGACAAAGTAAATAGTCTTCTATATGGAATGTATAATATGTTATAGAAATATATACAGACAGACCTCTTGTATAAGGGAGATTTTAGTAGAAGCCCCAAAAGCATCCTTTGTAATTACTAAATCTGCTGATTAATTTGGCATCAATTATCTTCCTGTAGCTATTAAGCTATTCAAAGCCAAAGTTTTGGGCTTGATGCTATATGATGCTCACTTGAATATTTATAAGGAGTCTTCTAATTTAGAAACAATTCAATTAAAATTTCTGAAAATTTTATTATGGGACTTAGATATTTACATTAGATATTTGCCTGTTTGATGGGTTCGCCATTAATTGTCCATCAAGGTGGGGCCTTAAAGCATTTCTAGAGAATATCAATATTTTTGCTTTGGATAATTAAGTTTGAGGCGTCCTCTAGGGCAATGGTCCCCAACCTTTCCACTCTGCAGACCAGCAGCAGTGGGAGAAAGGGGATGGTTTTGTGCACCGCTTGCACAAATGCACCTTCACATGCTTGCGCAATCACCTGCCACTTACACGGCCCAGTTCCCATCAGGCCACGGCCCAGTACTGGGCTGTGGCCTAGGAGTTGGGGACCCCTGCTCTAGGGCAGTAAAGTAATAGGCCTTTAAGGCATTTTCAGAAGCCTACTTGAGTTACAGACATGTCTGCATCATCAGCATAAAGGAGAATAGAGGAGAGGGCAGTGGGGAAGGAAGGAAGGAAGGAAGTGTTGGAAATAACTTCATCCAACGAAAGAAACTTAGATCGATTAAAAACAGAAAGAATTTATTGAAAATAAATAATAATAGCAGTTTGCAAAGTGTGGAGGGTCTTAGGTTGAAATCCCATCAAGCAGGTTCAAACCAAGAGCCACACCTCTAAATTCCAAAACATACATTATATACAGGTGTCATCTCAAACGCCCAATTTCCCGTTCATTGGATATGCCCTCAAGAGTTTGCAGCTAATCCCGAGATGTCTCCAGGGAATATTATCTCCTTTCTCTTCCTATTCATTTGGCAATGAAGCATTCTGCTATGTAGCATCCCATCTCCTAAGCGTTAAGGAATGTACTTTCAGCCTCCCCTCATCGGGCCCCTTTCTAGCTTCTAGAGATAAAAATTCAACATTCAAAGAGATTATAACAAACCCCCCCCCCCAAAAACATAAAAGATATAACAATGGAACATGTCAAAAGTATAAAAACAAAGCATGCAGATACAGAGAGGTATATTTCATTTCATAACAGATTAACATAGTTAGAAGGTACCCTGTAGGTCATCTAGTCCAACCCCATCATACTTTTTATTTTTGAATTCTTATTTCTTACAGAAGGAAGGGAGGAAGGAAGGAAGGGAGGGAGGGAGGGAGACCGAAAGAAAGAAAGAAAGAGGGAAGGGAGAAAGAAAGCCAGAAAGAGGGAGGGAGGGAGGGAGGGAGGGAGGGAGGAATGAATTCTGGTTAGTGAGTACTTCACCAATATTATTAATTTAAAAATTGTATAGTTGTGGGCAAGGATACAGCCTTGTAGTACACTTTTGCTAGTAAAAATAGATTCATTTTATGTGAAAAATTACCAGTAAAAATACCTATTTTTATATGAAATTTTCCAGTATACCCAAGCATTAAACCATTATAGATAGCCCTTGACTTACAACAGTTCATTTAGTGACTATTCAAAGTTACAACGGCACTGAAAAAATTGACATGACCGTTTTTCACACTTAAGACCATTGCAGCATCCTTAACAACTGTGGCAAGAAAAGTCGTAAAATGGGGCAAAACTCAACATCTGTCTCACTTAGCAACAGAAATTTCAGGCTCAATTGTAAGTTGAGAAATACCTGTATTTTCATAATGATTTCACCAGTGGCCAGGATAAGCATCTGGTTCTATAATTCAGACCTAAAATACTACTCTAGAAATGTAGCACAACTCTAAACATCAAATAGATAAAAAAAATTAAATCCTGATGTGCATAATGTATGGTAAAGGCAAGGCACAGTTACATGTCCACATGTTGCTAAACTACAACTCTCAGCATTCATCAGTATTGATCAGGCCACCTGAGATTTCAGCAACAGGTGCATAGTCTCATGCTTTGTATTCCTGGCTTCTTTGTAATAAAATTTCACTTATGAACCAAAGTTATTGGCATACACTTTAGTAATTTAGTATATGTGAATTCCAAATGGGCTGTAGATGAAGATGAATCGTACAAAAGAAGCCTGTGTGTGATGGATTTTTAAGTGCAGCAGCCATTGCATAGGGGCAGTCCCACTTTTGGAACAAGGTATCTTAATCCAGGGGCATGGACAACCCCTTACACCTCCACAACAACAGCCAGAACTGCCTTCTTGACCATTGGGACATTGATTGGTCTACTCCACTGGTCCATAGTAAAGTACATGACAAAAACTCATTGCTAATGAAAATGAAATTAGGGTTAGGGTTATGTCTATTTGGAATCATGGCTGAAAACTAATGCTAGCGCTTAAATCTTAGAGGTACTGTAAAGCTGTCAATGCTGCTTCTATTACAGTACCTATAAGAATCTATCCCCGACATCAGTTTTTGTCCATGACTCCAAGGAGATCTAACCCTAACCCTAATTTTTAAAAAATTAAAAATTTTAATTTTTATGGGTAATGGGATTTTCCTACTGTGATCCTCAAACAAATCCAAAAGAAAAGCTGCTTTGTTCCCTTTACAGTACCTTTAAGAGTATTTCCCTAGCATTAGTTTCAACCAAGACTCCAAATAGACCTAACCCTAATCCTAACCATAAACCTAGTTTCATTTTCATTGGCAATGGGATTTTCCCATTTATTACAGGTACTTGGAGCCACAGGTGAGAGCTGAGCACTAGGTTTTTTAAAAGTTAAAATATATTAACCAAAAGAAAGAAATAGAACACAAACAAAAAGGGAGGGAATATAAAATTGAATTAATTTAATTTCAAGTATTGCATTGATTTTAATAGAATTAGATGCCAAACCAGACAATCAAAGCCCTTCTTTTGTTGTGTTATTTTGTTTTGAAATAATTAAAACTAGGCAGACTACTTAGGGAAAATTAATGCATGAATGAATTTGCATTATAGCCTTTGGGTAGTCAGTATAAAGCCACTACATCACATATGCCTCTAGATAATTTTGGATTGTTTCAACAATAAAGGGCCATATTGGGAACCACTGCTTGAATAGTTGAGTTAGCAGCAGGGTCCAGATTTCCAAAAAGAATAGCTTTCTCTTTCTCACAAATTACCTTTTAATTCCAATATGGATCCTGGACCGTTGGGACAAAATGGTTATTTTCCCCTTAGTCACCTGCTCTTATGAAAACGCCTCTGCCTCCTTGCTCTCTAGAAGGGTTTGGAGCAAAATGCAAGGAGTCCAATCCATCAATTTGTTATTCAAAGATTTTCTTTAACAAAAACTGCCCAACTCAGCCAAATGAAGTGACTAATCCAAACATGGACATTTACTAAGTGTACTAAACAGTTAATCATCAGGCTTTCTAACATTTATTATAAATATTCCTGGTGACCTATCTCATATCAGCATGCATTACAGTGAATGTCAGAAGTTGCTGACTATATCATTATACTCAACATGTTTTATCTATTTGGTGCTTTAATGTGCCGCAGTGATTCTTCATCCAAAGCACAAACTAAAGAAACAATCTGTCTTCAGCTTTTAAAGCCAGCCTTGCCATTGCTTGCCATGTGGCTCTGTCAAATAAATGATGTAGAGTTGGCTAAATTCCTTTGCAACACTGGTCTTTCCAGATATAAGATTTATCCCTAAATAATAACTGTTTCAGTTTTTAAATTCTTGCCAAGTCTATGACAGTCTGAAATGACTTTTTGCACCAACTTTAATTATATCTCCAGATTTTAAAAAAACTGGTATTTAACAACAAATTTCTTAAGCCAAAATCCAGCTGTTTTTGAAATTAAACTTAGAATTAAAGAAATATTATTACAGTTCATATAAATCTATATGGAATTTTGCTTTTGAGCAGCAAAGCAATATTTCCTGCTTTTTCCTAATCAGAGAACATAAAGGTACTTTCATATTTTTACTACAACCTTTATGTTGATCACCTTAGGTTCTTAAAAAAACCCATTATTAATATTGTACTATTAGTACCAATAGTCTTTTTTCTGGCCTACAAGCCATGTAATCTTATTGAAATCTGCAATAATTCTTCTTAGGCTTCTGGTAAATATTATTTTGTCTTGTCAGAAGAACTCCATTGCTCTTGTAGCAAGGTATATCTCAGGTTCCATTTATACCTTAACAGTTCTTTGAATCTATGAAAACACAGTTTAGTTTAGCTTAATGTTCATCTTGTGATGCCATCTACATTTGTACATATTGCTGTGGTGGCATTCTGCAAGGGGATTAAAAACATCTGGAACAAAACTGATCATTTCATAAAGCATCTTTATCAGCCATTTCAGGTGCTACTGTTAAATGACTATTTGCTCTGCCAATGTATCCAACTATTTCCCCAATATTGATTAATATACACTTAGTCTTTAATATAGAAGGTAAAGTCATTTGATCCCAACTTTCTTGAGGCAGTTGTGGGAATTATGTTATGTCATCAAACCAGTTTTTTCTTTCTCCCATATGTTATTCCTATACTCCACAATAAAATTCAGCTACACCAATGTATTCTAGACAGATGTACCCATTACCATTTTGGAGATGGAGACCTATTGGTGAGTATATGCCCCCATGTAATCTAAATTTTTGTTGTCCTTTTGGTTACCAAACCCACAGAAACCTGAACCTCCAGCAATAAATTTCTAGCAGAACAAATCACTTTCTAAAGGTCTGTTTGTTTCTATAGCAAGTGTTTTTGAACTCAGGTTTTGTGGACTAATGCATGAGTTCTGGCAGTTTCATAAGCACCTATAAAGCTTGGGGAAAGTGGAGAAACAACAGATGTTCAATAATGTCTGCATATTGATCAATATGATCTGCTATTTTATGCTTACATGCATGTGAAAAGCTTTTTAGGTATTTCTGCATTGCGGCTTTGAGAGCCAATGAAATCTTTCTGAATAAGTTAGGGTATTTTATCATCCAGCATTTGAACATACCACACTTGCAGAAAGTTTTCTTTACTTTCTTGGGTTATATTGAAGGAAAGCATCACTCTCGGTAAAACAGCCTTTTCCGCTCTGGACCCAGAAACTCTCCCCTGTAATTAAGCCTGCCCAGAGCTAGAATCTGCGGTCTTTTTGGAAGAGAAGTAAAATATCCTGGCAGAATTCAGAAACCCAATGATTCTGAATAATATGAAGCAGCAATCTTTTAGAACCTTGCGTTTTCTGAACTAGTAAAATGAACTTGTATAAACAATTTTTATTTGTATTGTTTTAATGTCCATCAGACAGCATTAATAAGGCAATTCTCAGGAAAAAAGCAAGAGTATTTCTCTTTATAGTTTGATGATTTCAGAGGATCATACTTTCAAAGTTGTTAATGAGCAATAGCATAGATGCAAAATCTGTGACAATACATTTGGGGCAGGGCTTCTTTTATTTAAATAGAAACTGTAGTTCAGGTTTTCTCTGTCAACAGGAGAAAGTTGGGGACTGAATAGTTAAGAGACATGTAAATTAGGCACTGCATGTCAGTTACTCATAATAACTGTAAAAATACTGTATAACAACTGAAAAATATATGAAACAATATTGAAAGGTACTGTTAAATATGAGAAGATTTCTCTGAGGAGCAGAAGGTAGCAAAAAGCTGCCCTTGGTTGCCAGGGCACTCATATCACTTTTAAATTGTCCTTGGCACTTGTAAATGATATTTGCAGATTCCCCTCCCCCACCCCCAAAAAAAGCAAAAACAGTGAGGTGTATTAAATTTTGCAAAATCATAAATCTTGTGACCTTTTAATGTTTTGCATTATATAGTGTAAGATTCTAACATTTCCACTTGAGATCCTGATGGACCTTACAAAATTGCAGAAGATTACAAGAAGTACAGTGGCAGAACCTGAACAAATTTTAGATTATCTTTTAGAAGAAATGCACTGTGGATCACTATGAAATTTAATTACAGGATTTCCTTACCTTTTCTAGTGCTTTGTCTGAGAAGTCTGACCAGCAATCTAAAAACTTCGGTGTGACAAGAAATATAACCAAATGCAAACATCACTTAGCAAAAGTCTCAAGAAAGAAAGGGGTTAAATTGATTAGGCTTGTAGGACTTTTAATTACAATAATTATCAAGGTACACCTACACTGGTCAGAAACCATTACAAAAATATTAATGCAGTTGACTGAGGAACTCATCAACTATAATACATTACCTATTGCATATATTTGCAACATGTTATATACATGTTTTTCTACTCCTTTTTTTTTGGTTTTATTAAGTGTTTTGCTATTTAAGTCAATGATGAAAAAGCCAACCAACCATTCATTTCATTCCTTATCTTTAAAATTCTATCACTAAAATTGTACTGCTTAACAAAGTAATAGCCTGAGATAGAGTTTCTAATCATCTACGTGCTAAAGTGCTCTGAGGCAGTCAAAATTTCTCTAGGGCTTTGGAGGAGAATGGAGTGCATGCTAAGGAGAAAAGGAGTGAATTTTGAAGAAAACTACCTAAATATTCTAGTGGTCATTAAAACACTATCTTCCAAAACTAAAGGGGAATAGGACAAAGATAGAAAGGAAAAGGCTAGGTACCAAACCTGTCAGCTTTATTTATCTAATTCATTCAGTTGTACTGAATGAATTGATCAGCATGTCTCCTTTAAAAATCACATGTACGACATGAAAAGCAATTTTGTGTGTGTGCGGCAGAAATCACTAGGAAAAATGGTTTTTATAGCTGTTTTGAAATAAATATTAAAAGACAATATATGGCTTGCTAAAGCACATAATGTACTGAGAGCTATTCAGGCATTAAACTGGCATGGCTGCAACATTGTTGATGCAGACTGTCAATGGCTCAACACATATAGCACCTATTAAATCTTCATGTATTCAAAGTTCCCTAATATATCAGGATTTCCAATAGCAAGGATCCTGTAAATGCATTCAGTTGATCCCACTCACAAAGCCTTAGAAGAGAAGTAGCTTACTAGCTTACTAGCTCTGGATTCAAATGTAGAGTCCTTGGTTTTCTCTGACCTTGGTTGTTTTGCAGACATTTCATTACCCAACTAGGTAAACATAGCACTGATGTTGTTACCGAGTTGGGTAATGAAATATCTGCAAGAAAACAACCAAACTCAGAGAAAATCTAGGACTTCACATAGGACTTCTTTTTTTAAATCTTCAGGCTGAACATAGGCGGGCAAGAACTAATATGTGTGGCCCATTTTTTTCTCAGATCCCATTAATATTATAGCATAAATTTACAGATGTCATGTAAATAGATGTCTGTGGTCAGAGAAGTGCCTTTATTTACTTGATAAATAAAAGCAAAACCATAACAGTGGTGCCACATCTCTAATACTAATAATACTAATATTATTATAATAATAATAGAAAACCTATTTCCCAACTACTTGCTGAACAATAATTACCATATTACTGCCCATTCTGATTGAGAGTTGTAGTTCAGAAGCATCTGAAGAAGCATATTTCTACATCTTTGACATAGAATAAAATAAATATATTATTCATGAGCCAATGGATGGGAAATTTGAAGCATTAGGATTTGACATCAAAGGTTTAGTTGTGGATCAGGGAGAAAGATAAGATCATTGCTTTCAGTTAGTGCATTCTATATTGTCTTATTCTTTCAAAGCATATTGTTTAAAAACTTATACAAAGTTACATGACATCTGTAAATTTATGCTATAATATTAATGGGATCTCAGCTAACAGAACCATACAGTTATGCTATAAATAATTTCAGTATATGATCAAAGACTATACTAAAGGACCAATTTTCAAACTGCAAAAAAGTAAGATGGAAAACGCAAACTGATCAGTTCCCTTCTTCAGGAGCTACAGCTGTAGATCAGACAAAATGTTACCTTTAGATCATTAACAGCAATTGACAATTCAAAGCCAAAAGTACCACATTCTGCCAAAAAGTGTCATTTAAAATTCATATCAATGAGCTCCAAAATCTCATTCCTTTCATAAAATGATGCTATTGTGCAGAAGATGATATTCCGACGTAGACATAAATCGGAATAATTTTAGCTGAGTCCTTTTATGTTAGAACTAAGTAATGTCACAACTCTAACCACAGGGTGGAAGGTTTTATATGTTGTTCTATGTATGTTCATCATAATTTCATGTACAGGTACTGTGCTTCTTATTCCTCACAATCCCACCAGCCTTGTACTCACAAACATTTGTAACAGGTTAAGTGTATCCCACTTTACACCCTTTGTCCATGCAATGAGAATGTTTATAATAGTGGGTGGCATGGCTACTTATGCTATAACAAAGTTAAGGTTAATATGGATTTTCAAAATCATTTTGTTAAGCGTGCCATATGGAAATGTCACTGGAACACCTTTAAAGCAAGTTGAGTCTCAAATATAAATATATAGAGGACAATTATATCAGCACATCAAGAATAATGGCATATAAATGAAATGAGTTCTAATTTAAGCCTTGCTGGGATTCTCTGCAGGAAGGAGGGGATTCAAAAATGCCAAGATGGAAGCTGCAACTATGCAATCAAACTCCAGCCCACCCACAACTAGAAAACACTCAAAAGGGTAAGGATTTGATATGGTCACTACTATCATCTTGTCATTTTTGATCCATCTTGCAAACCCCCCTGGGTCTTGCCTAGCTTTTGGGGTGCTATCACCAAGCTGCCACTCAAAGACCAGATTTTGGCAGTTTTATTTAAAGATTTCATCCCTAGTTAAACAGGACCCTTTTACAAAAAACATTGCTAAATAAGAAAGCATGTTACTTTTAATATAACTGATTTGCCAGTACCAATCCTTTTAGCTATGTAATGAGAACTAGTCAAACCTCAGAGATAAAATGCCAAAGATTCAGAGTATTTATTTGTTAATAGAAGTAGTCTCTGTTGTGAAAACTTTTGCAATGTCTGGATAGTCCTCCCACATCTGTATTTGTGTTTTCCTAGAAACATAACATAAATTTCACTTTAAAATCACAGTAGTATAAATATTTATATAATTTATTGGGTCTGTTGATGAGAGTCTAATTATGTTAATACAACTTAAGGATTATTTGATGAGGGGCACCTCATTTTTTGTTGTATTTATCTTCTTAAAGGAATGCATTTATTTTGTCTAAATGTAATAATTGATCAGTAAGCTATCTCAATTAATCAATGTAAAAAATAATAATTCTGAGGCAGTTTGTTGTCCTGTATCCTGATAAAAACAATTAAATAACGGTATGAGTGGAAAGAGAGCTGCAAATATTTACATTTAACCACACTACTAAAAAGCTTAACAAGCAACCAAATTATCTGCTTTTATCCCATTTTATCATACCTACTGTACTGATAGTCTTAAACCTGATGGTTTAATATACAGCCAATTGACATTTTGCATGTATAATATGCTGAGCTGAGAAAGGCTGCAAGGATAAGTGATATAGCAAGAAAAACTTGCTTGTCCCCGCAGCCTTTATCAGACAACTGGAATACAAAATACAAACTATGTGGGCAGGAGGCTATCGTAGCTGAGCTTATCAGCACAGTGCAATACAGTGACCATAAAGAATTGCATCTATTTTAATTCCCAATTTTCCTTCTCATATAGAATACAGGAAGTAAAAGAAAAGAAGACCATGGTGATAAGAAAAACCATAGAGGAGTTGCAGGGAAGATCGGGTTTCCAATAGAAACTAGAAGCACAATACATCCTAAGTGGGTGGAGAAAGAGATAAAAGGATGCATGGTGAAGAGTGACTTGAGGGTAGAGGACATAATATTAGAAGAGAAGAACGGAGTGGGGAGAAAGGACAAGTTGACACTCAGGAGAGAATGCAGCACTAGAGAATGTAAAAAGAGCCAGGTCCATTTTATCCAGGTCTCCTCAACTTTTGAGAATACCACTGAATGGTACAAGATTTTCAAAATGTAAATATCCCCATTTCAATGGGAAGAACAACATTCCCCACAACATTCTTTCAAGGTTGATTTTTATATGCAGCTTTCAAATTAGTATTTTCAACCACAGAAAAATAGCTTCAACTCCTGCCAGACTTTTATAAAACTTGTAACCCTATGACGAAAACTAACCCATTGCTATATCTGAAATTTAGAACTCCAGTTAAATGCAAATAAATGTAAAGTTGCCACACTAGTCAGACAACCCCATAGGATAATCTTACATACAGTAGGAACTGGTTCATTCCTAAAGCATCTTCCTACAAATCAGATTAACTGGTTAAGACATGTCCTTGTGGGATCCTTTGCATTCTGTATATCACCATCTATCTGTCAATAGCATGGCTTTTGCAATGCTTAGCCACTGGCTTTAATTCAGCCTTGTAGCTGGCAATCAAATACAAAAGATAGAAATGACTTTTAGTTTTTTTCACTTCTAAAAAACTTTAGTTGACTCTGCAGCCCATGCAAAATTATCTCCAATTACCTCCTTATGATTATGCAGAGTCATGTTAACAAAATGCACAATCTACCTTACATTTGGCATTAATGAGCATGGAAGCGAAATCAGTTATTTCCCGGTGATATGTGAAATACATTGCACATGATTTGAAGCTCACCCATTAAAAAAGTAAAAGTAAAACTGCTCTGGAAAAGTAAGAATGGGTAGTCTCATAAGGTCAGAGGGAGCCAGCTAGAGAGCACTATACATAGTCAGCTTGAGATGGAAACTGGAAGGATGGGTTTCCTCAGTTCAATTTAAAATAATTTCATCCATTTGACCAAATCATGATCACTGTTTCAGAACTGACTCACTACTTAAAATATGAACACCTGGACAGACTTTTAAATAAATTATATACATCTGGATACATTTTAAAAGAGTAAGTTAACAATATTTTGTGCAACGTCAATACTAGATCTTTTTATAACGTATACATTCCCTGCTATATGAATACACATTAAGCAAATTGCATTTTTTCTTTTTAAGAATGCAAACAGAATAACTACCGGTATCATAGAATAAAACTATATGTACTGTAGGTATATGCTGTTTGCGGCTTGCTTTCAGCAATCCTACTGATTATGCACTCAGTTTTCCTAATTTGTATCAATGAGAGTTACTTGGCCTAAATCCAGCTGTTTGGACTTAACTGAATTGCTGCCCAATGACCCTTCCAAAGAATAAATTATGTAGGTTGCTCAATCAAGATAAAGTATGTTCATTTAAGCAACACAGAGTCTTGTAACACTTTAAAGACTAACAGATTTATTATGGCATAAACTTTCATGGCTTGGCTTAGTCTCCATCAAATGGACAGAATGTTAAGTTGACTGACAAGTATGTACAGTATAACATAAAAAGGGTTGTGCATTTGTATGACTATAAATAGTAAATAAATGAGGTCAAAGAAGTAAAATGTAGATTATCAGCTACACTTAAATATTTTCATCAGCACTAAGGTAGTCATTTTAATTTCCATTTTATGTTTAGCTGCAAATTGAGGAGGGAAAGTTTGCTTTCCAAAAAACTATTGAATTTCTTGTGCAACAGTTTGCTCTTCTGGATTGCTGGAAGGTGTATTGTGGAGTTTCTCCATGGTTCATCGTTATTCTGCCAGGTAGATATAATAGCAATTTAGGAAGCAAAATTTTGCAGCTTCTTATTTCATTCCGGAGCTAAGTGGGTTTTCAGACCACCCATTTTTTTCTGCCCTGCCAGCATCAATTTTCTTTTTAAACACAACCTATAGACCAGGGAGTCATTGCAAATACATGATACAAGGAAATCTTATTACTTTTATCTGGCCTGATTCCAAGAAGCAAGCGTACTGGTTTTACTGCATACCACTTTTCTGCTGAAATAGCATGACAGTGTGGTTACAATCACTGAATAATTATTAGACTGAGTAGGATAGTGCTTATTGAAATAGGGTGAGGAAAATCTGCACATTTTTGCAACTTTGGTAATAATAAACCTACATTGTTAACAGGCGGAAATCTGTGGAAATCTGGTCACTTTTCAGAGTAATGTGGATAGCATATAAATTTTATATGTAAATAACTGGACAGAGACCAAAACTTTACTGGAATCACCTGATTGCAGTTTTGAATGTACACCTTTTCTGTTTAACAGTGTTGAGTCCTTTCAAATAATATCCTAGAATATGATTTCTTTTTCATTTTTATCTCTGCTCACAAAATTTGAATACTTAAACTTGTTTTTAAAACTTCTTTGGCTCAGGATGGAGGAAATTCACCAGGTGCTGCAAAACTTGTCTATCCCAAATAACTAAAAAGCAATTGTTAAGCAATTTCCAAAAGTGATTAAAAAGGGAAGTATATGAACCCAGCGTCCTTTTAAAGGTGCTGACCATAGCTTGAGCAAGAGTTCTAAAGCCATCGGAGACCAAGGAGCAATTTTTTTGAAGCACTTGTGATCAATCTCAAATCTTCTCCTTGTCTGGAGAGGAATTACGAAGAGCCAGTCTAGTTGCTAGCTTTTCATTCCACTGCAGCCATCAGTTCTTTTTTTTTTTTTTTGCAGTGCCATCTTCAGTTCACCATTTCTTCCCTGGAAGTCCACAATGGTCAGAACTTCAAGGATCAGTCATAAGTATTGTTGCAACTTTAAACAGTTGGTAAGTAAGGATTACCCATAGAGAGGAAACATGCTTGAGGTCTACAGTAGTGCTTAAAAGCTTGAGAACAAGTGTACCTCCTTGGGCAGCAATACTTGCAACTAAATGTTTCAATAACCATTGATCAGTCCTTAAATTGTTTGAGTGAATTTTAGCCCATTCCTCCTTCATACATACACCTTCAACTCAGGGCTTCCTTGCATGAACTGCATGTTTTGGGTTCTTCCACAACATTTTTATAAGATTAAGGTCAGGATCTGGCTATTCCAGAACATTATTTTTTGTTTGTTTGAGCTATTCATCACATGATGTGTATTTTGAATTATCTTTTGCATGACCTGCTTTCTCTTGACCTTCAGTTCATGGCAGATGCTTTGATGTTTTCCTTTAAAATCTATTGGTGCAATTCAGAATTCCATCAATGATGGTAAATGATCCCGGCCAAGAAATCCCCCTCATTCGAAGCCGTTACACATTTCCACATTCCTGTATTAGCTCAGGCTTTGGTAGTGAATACCAAGAATTTTGGTTTTTAAATAAGGTAGGACCTCCCACATTCCTCCCTGATTACCATCTCATTGACTGAAACATCTGAATAATTTTCCCTTCAAACTAACTGATAATCCTAGAAGTTCATTTACTTTTGCCACACACAGATATACAGCTTTGGATAGTTTTCTTCAATAAGTAAACAATTCTAATGTGTTTGACTCATTTGTTTAATTGGATTCTGTTTATCTAGTTTTAGGATTTGTATAGAGATCACATTTTATGTCATATCTCTGCAGAAATATTAAAAAGGATTAAATATTAAATATTAATATTACAACATTAAAGGATTACAGATTTTTTTAAACTGTGCTGTGTAAAACCTTGCAAGACTCAGAGAAAGTAGACAGGGAAAGCTTTTTCTCGGTCTTTCAAACATGAGGACCAGAGGACATGTACGGCCATTTATTGAAAGAACATTTGGAACAGATAAAAAATTAAAAAAAACCACTTCTTCCCACAGTATATAATGAAAATGTGGAATTCAGACCTACCAACATCCATAGTAGCTATCATTAAAATCAAAATTGGAGACCATATAGACAATAATACAAAAATAATAATAATAATGGTGGAAAAAATGAATAACACAACCAAAATACAAGATAAAGATGTAGCATGACAGTTAAACTGAAATTTTAAAAACAGTGACAATTAACTACTCATCCAATATTCTACAGAAGAGGTACATTGTAAACTGCTTCCAAAAGGTTAAGAGGGATGATATGAGCCTTAATTCCAAATGAAAGTTATTTCATAATGCCAGAACAGTGACTGAAAAACAGCACCTCCTGGCTTCCTTTCTCTTTATTTTATAAATATATGAATAAGGGGCATTTTAATCCAGTATTTTGTTTATCAAAGTGGGCAGCCAGATGCCTCTGAATGTTCACAAGCAGCAGGAGGTCAATATGTTTTCTTTTCCTGCCTTTATTTTTTATTTTTTTAACTAATATTGCAGACATGTTGCCTCCAATTCAGATATAACATTGAATTTCAAAACTAATGGCCATTGATATATCTGTTCCCCACTTGTTTATGCAATAACCCTCTGAAACTATCTACAAATCTGTTTTCTCTATTATCTTCGCTTACTTTCTGAAATATTTAGCTGAGAATATTTTCCAGATGCAGTGGAATTTTGGAACTGGATTCTAATATGTTCAGACAATTTCACCTTATGGTTTCAGACTACATATCCCATTTAAGCATAATAGACTGGTCCACTTGATCAGCCACATTATTTCCATGAAAAGATACCCAAAAACACTTTTCTTCTATATATATTAAATATAATGACGTGTGTATGTTTAAGATGAACAGTTTAAGAGGAAAACTGAGATCCATTGCGAAATGTCTATTCAATTCCAGCTGATTTTTGAACTTCGAAGAACATAGACATTTGACTTGAAAGATATGTTTTTATTAACTTGATCAAGATACAATTGTTTATTAAATGATAAGCATTTAATCTAGATTATATTTTAAAAGTTAAATTTATTTTCCTTCAGCTATGACTTCAAATGAATGCATTTCCCTATTCTTTTCTCTCCACAGATAATTTTCTATGCAATGATTTAGCACCAGCCTGCTCTATTCTTGGGTTCTTGTCTCCATCACTTCCTCACCTTCATGCTTTTTCTACAATTGCTATTTTGAAGTGTCAAATAAATACACAATGACATCATCTTCCATACATCCATGCTCCACAATCCTTATCCCATATCTTTCTAATATAAGAATGCTCTTAATTTCATTTATCATATTTACAAAGAATAATCAAGGGATAATTTATTAACTGTCTGAGATGGATTAGGCTGAAAAATAGTAACTAAATTTATCTGTCACTTAAGCTACAGTTTGTTTTGTATTTTTAGTATATTGTGAAAACTCAGCTATTATGGTTTGTACACCACAGTAGTTATGAAAGGGAAGCCACTCTGTATGGCCTGGAGGATGGAGTAGAAAAAAGGCACAACACATGACCTGGATAACTACAGACTGACAAAACTCTAGAACAGATTACTAAGTAGTCAATATGTAAGTATTTAGAAAAAATGCATTACTTCGCATGAGCCAGCATGTGTTTATAAGGAACGAATCATGCCAAATGAATCTTATTGACAGAGTGACCAGTTTATATGATAATAGGAATGCAGTGAACATAATGTACTTAGATTTCAGGAAAGCTGGATTGTTCTGCCATGAGATGATACAAGGCTGGTTGAGCAACCATACCCAATGAATGTTCCCCAGTAGCTCCACATCAATCTTGAGGATGTTGAGTGGTGTACTATAAGATTCTGTTTTAGACTCTGTTTTGTTATGAATTATTTGGATGAGGAATTAATATACAGGATCTTCAAATGTGCAAATAACACAAATACCATGCACACAATACTTTATAGAATAATAAAATCAATGAGAATCTGGAACAATGGGCAGTAATCAACAAAATGAATTTAACCTGGAACATATGCAAAGTCCTTGATTTTGGAAGAAACATCAAAGGCATGGGAGTTGGGAGTTGGGAGATACTATACTTATTAGCAATCCATGTAAAAAGAATTTGGTGCCTTGGTGGAATAAAAGCTCAAAATAAGCCAACAGGGTATTATAACTTTAAAAAGGGCAAATGCAAATGTATAGTATTAAGGTCAAGAAAAAGTTTTCCTCTATTCTGCATTGTTCTGACCACATTTAGATTATGGGACAATGACACATTGAAGAATCTCCAGAGGTTGGGGGTGGGTGGGGAAGGGGGGGCAATCTGTGAAGCATTGTTAAAATTATTGGATATGTGTCGTCTAGAAAAGAGAAGTCTTTGAGGCAATATGATAGGTATATGAACCACTATCATATGGATGGGATACATTGGATTCAAGTGGATTTCAATGGACATAGATGGAATTCACATGAAGGAAAAAATTCATACCTCACATATCTTTCCATTATCACAGAACCACTAGTGCTTAACTGAGGATGGCTTAAATTAATTAAAGGGACTGATCCTGAACTGCTTACCTGCAAGAGTACAATGATACTCTGTAGAAAAAGATTTACAAATATAGTAATTTTAGATTTTTGGCTTCTGGTAATCCTTTGCCTTGCTACCTATGAACCATTCTTGGGTGTCTCAGGTAGCTTAGGTTTGAAAACTATGTATTACACAATGAAAACTATGAGCATTGTACAGTCAATGTATGTATAAAAAAAATACAAGAATGCCTACCTTTTTTCAGGAATATTCTGACATAGTCTACATGTCCCAGGCCACAACAGATTTCTGGAAGCTTTGCAAACATAATTTGAAATGTTCTATATGCTTAATGAAATTGAAAGGTATTTAGAATCATACAGGATTTATAAAAAAACCAATTATATTTCATTGCATGAAAAGTGCTTTAATGAATAATGTTGAACAGTAGTCAGTTTATCACTAATGAAATAGTTATTGTTGATAGCAATGACTGATCATTTTTTCCTTCTTTTATTTGAATTATAGAGATTTAAGACTCATACCATACATATCTGGTTCTGTCACATTCTAAAAACAAGATATATTCCCATAAGTCTACAAACATGTGAAAACATGTTCTAAGTTACAACACAACACAACACAGACTTCAACTTCAAGAAAGGCTGTTCTCAAATTAGACCTGGTATAATCATTACATTAACTGTTGTTCTTACATGAGAAATAGCAAAGAAGAAATATAGCACGAATATAGCATCTCTTTTCTCTAACATATTACAGGAACCTGTAATAAAATAGCATTCTTGCCATCATAATTTTAATGTGGAGGTATAGTTTCAGAGAAATTCCTCTCTGTATGAAACAGTAGGGACTGTAGTAGAAAGCAGCAGCTCCCAACCTTTTGGGCACCAGGGACCGGTTCCATGGAGAGAGGTTTTTCTATGGACCGGAGGGGCATGGTTTCATGTGCTGCTTGCATCCCATGGATGGGGCTTCGCTTGTTTGCATGGCCCGATATCTGGCATGCCGCAGACCAGTGCTGGTCCATGGATAGGGGGTTGGGGACCCCTAGTATACAGTACAGTAAGACACATCAGAATCAGCTCAAAGAAACCTCACTCTGTTCATCTAACAACCAATGTCAGTAGACACCTGGATGGCAAATAAATTTAAAACAAAATCAGGGAGTTGTACAAGTCAGACAATAATGGAGTCTTCTTTCCAAATGGAGTCTTTTCATATACAAATTAATTGTGAAGGTCAGACACCAGATCTCACTTAAGAAGACTATACCTATGAATTTCCAAACCAAAGTTCTCTTAGACCAGTGGTTCCCAAAGTGGGCGGTACCGCCCCCTGGGGGCGGTGGGATGACTTAGGGAGTGCTAAGAGGCAAGGGGGTGGCAGGGGGCGCTAAAAGGCAAGGGGGCAGCAGGGGGCGCTAAGAGGCCACGTGGAAGGAAGGAAAGCATATCGGGGCGGCAGGGAAGGGAGGTAGGAACCTACTCCCTTCCCCACAGCCCTGCCATGCTTGGTGGCCTTCCACGCGGCCTTCCCGGTGGTCCCCCACGCCCACTTGCCTTCCGAGGTCGGCGTCCAGCCCGGCCAGTGGGTGGGTGGGCAGCCCTTGGTGGAAATGCCGACGCTGAGAGGGGTGGCGGAAGGGCAAGCCGATGTCCGAGGGCTGCTGCACATGCGCCCACCCCATTTCTGCAAAGGCAGAGCCCCCCCTGCAGGATTAGCCCACTGGCTTCTCAACCGGCCACCTGCCTGCTCTCTTTGCGGATCTGCCCAGCCGACTGCCAGTGCCACTCTGGGAACTCGGCCCGTGGTGCCGGGTTGGAAGCCAGTGGGCTGCTTTGGAGCCCCAAGTCCCGCGGAGTCGGCACGGGAGGCACGGGTGGAAGGCGGCCTTTTCTACAGCATCCCCCTCCCCTCTTTAGATTGCCCTGCAGGGCTCTGCCTTTGCAGAAACAGGGCGGGCGGTTTGTACGGAGGATTGGCGGGGGGATGCGCGGCCCTCCGGGATGGAGGGCAGGGCAAGAGAAGGCACAATAGGCTGCGCTGCCCCGGCCCTGCTCAACGGCGCTTCTTCCAGCCCATCCGCCCCACGGCGCTGTGAACAAGACAA
>QLTV01001146.1:3089967-3114333 GCA_003457575.1 Thermophis baileyi | reverse complement strand
TAATAATAATAATAATAATAATAATAATAATAATAATAATAATAATAATAATAATAATAATAATAATAATATAAGAATGCAGTATGAAGAAATCAAGGCCTTATATAGATATGTGCTCCAGGGTTTATTTCTAGGCATTTCCTCCTCCCTTTCTGATTCAGTGCATAGATTTGGCCATTCTCTGTATGGCACTGAAAAGCAGACATAACAGTTCACTGGGAACTACAGATTCTTGTCTCACCAGCTTCATTCCTTACACAACCTACACATTAAAAAAAAAAGAAATGAGTACAGTGTTGTGAGCTTCTGCCAGATGTTGTTTAATAATTTCATCCTTCCCAGTCTTTTTGGGAAATTGAATGATCAGGTTTTGCTTTGGTGTTTGCTATGGCAATTCTTTAGTGGGTAAGCATTTTATAAGTTCCGCTTCTGCAGATACCATGCTGAAGAAAATTATATGCACTTCCATATTCCTTTCCTTTCCATCACACAGGCTATAAATATAGTCATAAGCACTGGCTTCATCAAGAGGGCTGATTCTTCCATTAATAACCCTTAAAGTGAAATCTATTTAAGAAACAGTAGCTTTTATAGTAGCCACCTGTTGTGGTCTGCCAGCGGCCTGCAGAGATGGCAGCAGAGTCGGACAGTCAGGAGGCTGGGGAGGAACCTGGGCCAGGCCTGGAGAAGACTCGGTGCCAGAGGCAGGGATCCAGCCAGGGCCAGTGGGGAGGTCTGTCCCGCCTTCAGAACCGCCAGAGACTGACAGGAGCGAGGCAGAGGAAGAGGAGGAGCCTGTTCTCAATACACGTAGAGGCAGAGCTGCCAGCAGGCAAAAACAGTGATAGAGGAGAAGGACTACTCGGGAGTAAGGCCTGGGGATAATTGGCCCCTCCCATAGGCTATATAAGTGGTGAACACGAAAGGGTACGTTGCAGGAAGCCACTTAGTTCATCTCTCATCTTGTCATTGCAACTTGGATCCAGTTTTGTTGTTCCTGTTTGAACTTGTCAAGTTTTCCTGCAAATTGGTCTTTGGCAGTTTGCCAAAGAAGAGCAAGGTTCATGTGTGTTATCTGCCTTTCCCTGAAAGACTTTAGTCGGACTTATTTTACTTTGTTAGGACTTTTATCTGCCTTTCTTTGAAAGACTTTAGTCGGACTTGCTTTACTTTGTTTGGACTTATGACGACTGCTAAATGAAAATAATTAGGAGCCGTTACAAATAAAAGACTTGCTTTACTTTGTTTGGACTTATGATGACTGCTAATGAGAATAATTAGCAGCCATTACAAATAAAAGAGGTTTGTGAGACGCCGTTTGTGCCGTGTTATTAAATCAAGAAGCCTAGGTCAGAACATAGATGACCTCCAAGGTCCCTTCCAACTCTGTTAATTTGTTAAATCTCTTCCTTCCCTATTTCTTCCTTCCTTTTCTGCTCTGCATCTGGAGACATCATGTGGTTCTCCCGCGTTGTCCTTCTAACAGTGGATAACATTATGTCCTTCCTTTCAATTCTATTTCTTTCTCAGCTGGAGTTCCCCCCACTTTTAGGCTTCTCTTTCACTTTTTTTCTCCTGATTGATGATGGGCCAAAAGGAAATATGCATTTATTTTTTTGGTTAAAGTTGATGTTATCTCCTTCCTTTTGGACCTTTCTACCACTCCCTCCTCCTAACGTCAGACATTAGGAAAGTAGAATTATTTCTTTTTAGTCCAAAATTCCACCATTCCAGAACTCTTCTCTTCATCCTTGGATGGTACAGATCCTGTTAATTATTCATTTATCACATTTATATGGCCACCCATCTCACAGAAGTGACTCTAGGTGGCGTACAACAATCAATAAAACACAAATATATAAAAAGTCATTATAAAAATATAAAATCATTTTTAAAAATGAAAAGACACTACAAACATTTTAAAATCTACAAACCATACAGAGTAAACGACCACCTACAATGGAGCTATCTAAAAATGTTCCAGGTTCCCTAAGACTCCCAGGTCTGGTGACATAAAAATGTAATTGTACTGTAAATTCCAATTGTTATAAAAATGACCTTCTCTTTCTCTCAGTGTTGGGTTCTGCCAAAGCCTGATTACACAGCCAACTAGGCAATTGGTCTTACATTGCAAATGTAACTGTCAAAAGAGACTAGTTCATGAACATTATCTGCTATATCCTACAAATAGACATCTACCCACCCCCATTCATCTAATAAATTAAATGTTCCAGTTTGTTTCTACTACACTGAGAGTCCAAAATACATTTTATTTTTTATTCTTCTCAGTGACAGAGAAGTTCTTGATGAAAGGGCAAAGGGGTTTGCAGGACCATGAGAAAATGATGGAAAACTCTTTTCAGTTTTTCTGTAGATTTAGGTGAAAGATCAGGAAACTAATTTGTGTATAACAGAGTAGTCCAGTTTCTTGCACATTTGTGTGGAGAGAAATTTTATAAAAAGCCATATGTGATCTTCAGCAGCAATAAGATCTGCAGAGCACTTGGAGAATGTAATGGAATGATCCAGCTAATCCTTAAGGAAGTCCTTAGCAGCTTCAAATTCGTAGGAAAAACAAGCATCTGGAATGTGGGAAAGATTAGGAAGCAGCAGAACTAGGTAATAGCCATAAGTGACCTGAAATGGTAACATCTGAATAGAACTATGAACAGAGTCACTTGAAGCAAACCCAATCATAAATATAATATCAGGCCAATTGTGGTATTGTTCTAAGGTGGCATTTCATTTCTCCATATGACTGTGGATGAGGGAACAGGTACTTAGGTAAGGTAAGTTTCAAGAAAACCTGTTGAAATAATGTCAGATTGAAGGCCATGATCAGAAATGAATTTGGCCATTTTAGAAAACAGCTAAACTATCATTAGAAGGGCAGTCAGGCTTTTGACATGTGGGTCAATTAGAAGTCCCAGGAAACTGGGACTGTAATCTTACGAGATCCAGCCATGAATGGTGTGCATGGGTTTTTAAATTGTTTTTGTTAATGTTTTTATAATGTTTTTCTTTAATGTTTTTTATATTTTTGCTGTAAGCCGCCCAGAGTCCCTTGGGAGTTGGGCGGCATAGAAATGTAAATAATAAATAAATAAACTACATCCCAAGAGCCAGGTGAGGAAGGAAGAGGATGCAATAATACAGATGGTTTTCTGGTCAGATATTTAGCATGGTGACAAGTATAAGAAGAAACAGAAGGTTTAATATCTACCGTAACACAAGACAACCAGAAGTCATGGAGAAGAAGATGAATGGCTTTAAATACTCAGATATAACTAAGTGACATGGTATAGCTGCAACACTGTTCTCAAGGAAGGAGGGATATATTGCTGGTAGGGTTGTTGTCCCCATCACTAAGAAAAAAGACCAAAAAAAAGGTCCTCTGAAAGTCATCTCTCCAGTCCCACGTACATGAGTGTGGTTTGATAAACTGGAGAAGAAGACTCACCACTAAAATCCAGAGACTCTCAGGACAGGACAGATGTTAGTGGGAAGCCCAAAAGGAAGTTGGAGGAGATTCAAAGACAGAAAATACTCTCGCTTACTTGCTAAAGTATCACCCTTTTGTTCTGCAAAGCTAGGAGTATAAGAGATGTAAAAGATAAAATTGGGGCTGGAGGGGGGGAAATCACCTGACCTGTCCTTAAGTCCACCTATGAGAAATTAGTAGATGTTCCAAACTCTTGTTATCGTTTTGGAAGACTATTCTGCACTTTCAAGAAGATGGTGCCACTGCTGATAAATTTCTTTAATGGCAAAAACCCTTTATTAAAAACATAATAGCTTCTTTTGGCTGGGAGGAACTGCCTGAAAACATGCATAGAAGATGAGGCTGCTCTCAAACTCTGGACTGGATTGTAAAGGTGCAGCTCCCAAGGTGAAATCAGAAGTATCAGCTGGTACAAACAGGGACAAGTGGGACTCAAAGGATAGCAAATGGATTGAGAAGTGAATGCCTGTTTGAGCTGCATTCCTTTATCTTACAATAGAGATTATGCTCATGAAGGCACTTAAAACGTGCTCAAGCCTGATCAGTCTGGGCAGAATTCTCGGCCAGCAAATCATATGGATAAACAATAAAAAATTGCTTAACAACTCTAGAAAATATCATTCAGAATCTAGAACACTTTATCGGCCAAGTGTGATTGGACACACAAGGAATTTGTCTCCAGTGCATAAGCTTTCAGTGTACATATAAACAACAGAGTAATACAATCATAATAATGATACCAATAAGAGAAGGTAGTAGAAAAGATGAGGATAATAATAACATAGACATACTACACGGATAAATATACTTAGACATAAAACATTAGACTGTGGGTATTAGGTATTCAGCAGAGTGATGGCACGAGGGGAAAAACTGTCTCTGTGTCTAGTTGTTTTGGCATGCAATGCCCTGTAGGAGAAGAGTTGAAACAGTTTATGTCCAGGATGTGAGGGGTCTGTAGATATTTTCTGAGCCTTCTTTCTGACCCGTGCAATATACAGGTATTTTCTGCAGTCCTAACTATCCATTGAAGTCTGTACCTTTCCTCTTTGGTTGCTGTATCAAACCAGAAGTTATAGAAGTACAAATGACAGACTTAATAATTCCTCCATAGAACTGTATCAACAGCTCCTGGAGCAGCCTGAATTGTTCTAGTTATACTTTACTCTCATCCACAGGGTAGCAGAAACAACTTCATGTTGATACATAACTTGACATGCCTGGTATCTACTTAATTTCTGATTGGTCCAGTCTCTGAGTCTTTGTGGTTGGGACTTTCCTGTTTCTGGATGAGCTAAATCTGAAGCATTTGAGCCATTTACTTACAAAATGCCTTCCTTCCTCAGAAGTATGATACTCTCTGGATGTTTAGAAGAGTTTTGGAGCATTCTAACGATACACTCAAGCCAGGGGTGAAATCCAGCAGGTTCTGACAGGTTGTGGAGAACTGGTAGCAGAAATTTTGAGTAGTTCGGAGAACCGGTAGAGGAAATTTTGAGTAGTTCGGAGAACCGGCAAATACCACCTCTGGCTGGCTCCAGAGTGGGGTGGGAATGGAGTTTTTGCAATATCCTTCCCCCAGGAGTGGGGAGGGAATGGGGATTTTGCAGTATCCTTCCCCTGGAGTGGGGTGGGAATGGAGATTTTGCAGTATCCTTCCCCTGGAGAGGGGGTGGGAATGGAGATTTTGCAGTATCCTTCCCCTGCCACACCCACCAAGCCATGCCCACCAAGCCACACCATGCCCACCAAGCCACACCCACAGAACTGGTAGTAAAAAAAATTGGATTTCACCACTGATGCAAGCACAAATAGCCAGCTTGTTCACAATGTTCCTTATGTGGATATGAACAATTTTCCTTGGACAGATAGCAGTAGTTTCATAAATGCATGGGTTCACTTTCCAAGTCTAATATGTAAGTGTTGCAGGGAATATAAATAAATGAAAAAAAGTGACAACTGTCTTTCCAACCCATACTTTGTCACAATTTATCAAATCTTCCATTATTCCCAAGCAGACCTAGATTAACACTGACATATGAGTTCATCCCAAAATTGATCTGAAAGCCCTCTTTGAATTACAGGTAGTGCTTGACTTACGACTGGACCCCCAAAAGCTACTTAAAACCCACATCCAAAGTTCTGACCAGCCCCTCCCCACTGATATGTGACCGCATTTTGAGTGCTCAGCAACTGGTCTGAATTTACAGCCATTTGCAGTGTCCTACAGACATGTGACCAGAATTTATGACATTTTTGCTGGAAACCAGCATTTACTTCCAGTTTCTGGCAAAAAAAAAACCCTGCCTTATGTACGTAATGACTACAGCATTCACTTAATGACCACTGCAAAGGAAGGTTGTAAAACCAGGCAGGTCACATGATGAACTACTTTATGACTGTCATGACCTATGTCTGTAATTGCCAGACTTAGTTACAGTCATAAATTTAGGACTGATTGTAATTAGTTAAACTTCTTTCATTCCATTCCACATCTTAGCTAACAGCTGAAACACAATGACTACTTCCACACTAAATATTTATCCTGAATTCAGTGAGTGGTGCCTGTCCTTTTAGTCTCTTGGTTGTATTCAAGGTCAGTTGTGAGCGTAGTTGGCCCAGTGGCTGTTCCATTTTCCAATGCTGCAGAATCTGGCATTTTCATCCTAGCTCTTTAATATCCACATATCTGGATGTTTTGGGGAGGTGATGTGGAAATATATTGGTTGCTCAGATGATTTTTGTTTTTATCTACATACTGATATTTCTTTAAACTTTATGAAGCTGTCCAGAGCAATTTTGGAATTGGGTGGTCTAGAAATCTGACAAATAAATAAATAGGATTAAATAAAGTGAAACTGAACCCTTAGTGATGCAATTTCTGTGAAACCGTTTACCTTTTTGTCATCTCCTATTTTGTTTCTAGAAAGTATGGTGCTCTCTCTGGAGGAGATGATGTGGAGTTCTAGACTCACAGCTATTACTGTATTTGTATATGAAGACCAGAGATCATGCCCTGGAGAGTTTTTACCCAAATTGAGTTTGGGATTAGTTGTAGCATTATTTAGAATAGGAGGACCCGATGATAATAACTACGGTCTTATTGGCATGAAGCTGGATGGCTGCAGTGTACTTTATATGGCAGCTGAAGAGAACTCAAAAGCTGCATTTGATACAGAATGTAGTTATTGGTGGATGAAAGTCTCTAAAGCCACGTAACACTGGTTTTGCAAACAATGTGCTGTCTTCAATAGGCTTTAAAGCCTAATTCAAATAACCTATGAATGGCATGGCTCCATTTATCTCTAGGATTGCTTTGTCCAAGTAGAACTGCGCTGTCCAGCATGCTCATCAAACAAAGGGATGCTCAAGGTCCCGCTATTCATGAATTTTGAGGTAGGGAAGATGGAAGCAGTATTTCTATGAGGTGCTTTTCTCTGAAATTTCCCTGATAAGTTCATCAAATACCCATTTGTGTTTGTTCAACAAAGCTATGAAAATTATATTATTTGAGAATATATTGGTGATTTGATAAGCACAACAGAGCAGGGTGCTGGGCTGAGAGGTATTGCTATTAATTTGACATTTTATTCTAATTACTGAGTTTTATGATTTTACTGTTGTTGTGAAACACAAGCATCATTATGGAATGCAGTTGAGAAACTTCATTTTTTATATTCCTGTCTTATCAGAAGAGTATACTGCATCACCCGACATATAGTCTCTAAAACTATTCTTAAAAAATCATGTAGGATACACAATTTCCAAATAGTACATTATTTTTCTATGTTTACATCCACGTTTTGTGGTCTCATAAAGCCACTCTAAGGACTAATTACAGCCACTTATGATTCTTTTTTGACTTTTTGGACCAACAGGCAAGCTAACAGGTGACAGCTTCAACTTTTCAGTTGTTGAACATGCACCTTCCTAGTAGATTTTGCTTCTGCACGGCACATTAGTTAGTAGGCACCATGAGGCTATGGTATTTGCAATTAGTTTTGCCTAGCCCAATCAAATTTCCTTATTTATGAGTGGCAGACCTGTTTTCAGGTTAGAAGATTCTTGAGAAATTTTGCAGAGAAAAATAATTAGAGGTGAAATGAATCTTGTTTCCCTGCTCTCAACCCTCAAGAATAAGACCGGAGTCCAGGAAAGAATAAAAGTAATATATTTGCATAACAAAAATAAGAACATCTACGTCTGTGTCTACATGGTGAAGAACAAAGAGAACAAAGGAAAGATTAACACATGCGCAGTACAGATATCACATGGCTGCATACCAGTATACAGTGTCATTTCAGAATAAGAGTCCTGCTGACAAATTAAAATGAACGTAGTGACAAACCTCTTCTTTGTCAGTTGGGCGAATATCAGTTATCCATCAAAACATCAATTAAGGCACATCATCTCATGCAGGTATTCATGCTGCGCTGCTGGTAACGTAATGTAGACACAGACTGAGATGTTCTTATTTTTGTTTTGAAAAATATATTACTTTTATTCTTTCCTGGACTCCGGTCTTATTCTTGAGGGTTGAGAGCAGGAAAACAAGATTCATTTCACCTCTAATTATTTTTCTCCGCAACAAGAAAGGATTTAGTCTGGAACTTATGTGTGTTATATGCCCCTCCAGGTTCAGCGAATGGTCATTCATCACACATAGCCTGTTGAGGCACACGGATCTTGTAAGCCCATCGTGCTTTCTATCTGGGGTTTCTGGATAAGTTGGGCTAGAGCAGACAGGACACACAATCCTGGTCATAAACTAGGAAATAATTAGGAACACAGAAAACTATTTTCAACCAACACTGAGACATGTCAGGTTCTTTTGGAATAGACAGAAACCCAATTAATTTAAAGTAGCAGCAAAACTTTCAATACCATCATGATTATAGTACAGCCATAGAAAATTATTTCAATGTATGATTACTGTGGCAAGATTATTAGAGCCCTAGAGATGGAAATATTTGATACCGTAGTATCCATTATAGAGGAATGGATGGTGAAATTGACAGATCTTGCTGAGATGGATAAACTAATTTCTTTGATTCAAGAAAAGACACTACCTACATTTATTGGTGACTGGAAACATCTTATGAACTTTTTGCATAAAATGAAAAAAAGAATTTATGTTTTGATGATTAGACAAGACAAATTATAGAAAGAACAGTATCATGGAACTTTAGACAGAGCTTAAAATGCAATTGTACTTATAACTGCTGTGAACAACATTAGAAACCACTTTTATATTTTTTCTTTTCTATTTTTTCTTTAACTTTTTTTCTGTCTTTGTCTCCTTGCTTTCTCTTTTTCCTCACTTTATATTAGTATTAGTTTTTATCTTATCTTTTAAAAGTTATAATAAAATTATATTTATGAACTCTTATATATGACAATGCAAAAAAAGATCCAGCTATTTCTGTAATAATAAAATTGAAAATTTAAGTCATATTACATTTATTAATTTTATATGACCTGTGTAGTGATATAAAATAACCATTGTAGAGATTTTTCTAGGCTTTCCATGTATAAAAAATACATTTTAAAATATTATTTATTTCCATTCCATGTCTGATTCCAAATAGACTTGGGCAATTCACAGTATAATTAACAATACAAATAGAATGCAGAACAAAGGAAAATGGAATCTGGTCTCTCAGTACAAACCATAGACTCAAAAAACTCCCTTGTACGTCTCAACCCATAGTCTAGGACTCTAGGAGTGATGGCAAACCTTTTTTTGCTCGGGTGCCAAAAGGGCGCGCGCAATGCCCTCCCCCTGCGAATGCGCGCACAACCCCCAGTGCTGTCCCCCGCACATGCGCGCAGACCTCACTGAAGCCTCTGGACTTCCGGAAGGCCCGTTGGGCCATTTTTCACCCTCCCCAGGCTTCAGGAAAGCTTCTGGAGCCTGTGGATGGCGAAAAACGGGCCCAACGGGCCTACCGGAAGTTCAGAAATGAACTTCTGGTTGGGTCATTTTTCGCGCTCCCCAGTCTTCAGGAAAGTTCAGGAAGTTCATTTCCGAACTTCCGGTAGGCCGATTGGGTCAGTTTTTTTGCCATCCATAGGCTTCAGGAGGCTTTCCTGAAGCCTGGGGAGCGCGAAAAACGGCCCAACCGGAAGTTCGTTTCCGAACTTCTGGTAGGCCCGTTGGGCCCGTTTTTCGCCATCCACAGGCTCCGGAGGCTTTCCTGAAGCCTGGGGAGGGCAAAAACGGCCTCCCCCCGCCGAAAATCAGCTGGCCAGTGCGCACATGCGTGCTGGAGCTGACATAGGGCAACACCTCATGTGCCCTCAGATATGGCTCTGCGTGCCACCTGTGCCATAGGTTCACCATCACGGCTCTAGGAGAACCACAAATTCTTCAGGACCTGATGGAACACCAACAGGGTGGGATCATACAGATTTCAGTGCAGAGTCTCATTCAGAGGCTTTGGATTGCAATAGTAAAGGCATGCTTCACACGTTCAGATAGTTTAATTGAAGGAACCTAAAGCATGCTAACTCGGTTGCACTTTTAGGCTGGGCAGATCCATGGGTGTATACAGCCCCTCAAATATCCTGGTCCTTTGCTGTGTATAGTTTTATAAGTGGGACCAGCATCTTGAATCATACCCACAAACACAAAGCAGAGGAATTATGTGGGCATGGCATGGCATACCTAGTCTGGACCACTTGAAACTTCAGAGTGGTTTTCAAGGTCCGTGTAGCACTCGTTGCAGTAACTAAGCTCATGACTAGGACATGCGTGATTGTCTGAAGCACCTCCTGATCCAGGAAGGGGCACAACTATGAACAAAGGATGCTCCAGAGATGCTCATCATGCCAGTGTTGACTGACTTGATCATTAGGACAGAGTTACTGAGTCATGTGTGCTTGGTACTTGGTTTATGAATTCTGGCACTATCTGAAGTTGACTTGATGTAAACAATTTATTTTCATTGTTTCTTAAGAACTAATCAAAATGTATAAATGTATTCATAAATGAGATGGGGAAAACTTTTTAAATGAATGCAGGAGGAGACAAAATTGACCAATTTTCCCATCCCAACTCAAAACTGAGATATTCTAAGGACAATTTTCCATTTACTTCCTTTGGATCACAATCTATTTTTTTAGGTTTTAATTATAACAAATCCACTTCTATCCAAATTTATTTCTCTTTTTTTTACTATTCCACAAAGTTAAGAAATAATTGTTAATTCTGATAAATGCTAAACTCATTGAACTACAACATAGCAGCTCACCATCTTAATAGGTATATCTGTGCATGTTTTCTTCTAACTCATGTTCATTTTTAAATGCATTTCCAGTGGTGCCCAACAAGCTTCCCTTCTGTTTTATTTCCTGTATTTCTATTTATTTCCTGTATTTTATACTACATTTTTAAAAAGAAAGAAAAATGCCAACTGAATCACAAATGTACTGGCAAACAAAACTGAATATGCTTAATTGAAATCATTACTATTTATATAATTCTGTTTAAATGAATAATGTAAAGAGATGGATAGAACTGTGCTGGCTGGTCTTTTCTACAGAAATCCAGCTCATTGTCTGAAACAGCTCAGATGTATATGACAGAATTAGCGCAATCAGTGGACTTTGATGGTGGGGTCTCCAAACACGTAAACAGGTTTAAATACATGTCATTTATTTCAAACATTATAGTGAATGTGAATAAAGCATAGGAGCAAAGGAAACAACAATAATCAATCACCTCTCTGTGTGTATTCTGAGAGGCATCTGAGTGATAGTTGGTACATCTGTATTACAGGCCATATAAATTAGGTCCCAAGGAGAGGTCAAAGTTGCTGTGAACTAATGTTTTGGCTGATTGTAGGTATGTGCCTCTTGTTCCCATCAAAAAGACTATCTATTACATAGTGTTACACAGAACTCTGAGGTTGGTTGTAAAAGATGACAGTAATTTTTCTAGACTATTACATAATACTTCCCAATTCCTTATGGAACACAACGGGTTAACTTTTCATTAAGCTTCAAAAGCCTTAGAGAAACTTCAAGTGTGTTAAATCTTAGTTTAAAAAAAATAGTCTATGGAAGAAATTATTTAGCTGCAATATGAACAAGACCTGTTTGAATAAAAAAAAATGAATTGCTAACCTAATTTTCTCTAACAATAACAAATCAAATTGCAAAGTTTTTTCCCCCTTCTCATTTATTCCATAAGCACCACACTTTCTTGGGCTACACATAAGGTTCAACTGGGTGTTACTTTTACTGTTTTGAGGGAAACAAATGTTTGATTTTTAGATTTTGCAAAATAATGGCCAGTTATTTTGAAACGCTGGTAACTTTTATCATAGAACCTTCTTTTCGGCCTTCTTTCCTAGATGAGTTCAGAAGTTGACCCAGTGTAACATATTGCCTCATCTCTCTCTTGTGCGTGGCAAGGCCGTGAAGAGCACCGGTGTGCCCGCGGTGCTGATCAGCCAAAAGATTAGAGAGCATGTGCTTGTTCACACAATTCGGCAGACCATCTTCTGCATGGATCGTGTGTGTGCACGTGTTTAAACTTATGAACTTATGTCGGAGGTCGGGGGAGGGGGGGTTCTGGCGAGCAGCGCTGCTGCGCCCCCTCGCCACAAAAGCGAGGCGGAAAGCGAACGCTCTTCGCGCGCGGGAGAAGTTTGATGTTGACAAACTTCTTGTGGCAGTGAGACTGTGTCAGCACAACTTCCAGGAGAATGAGAGAGCTGCTCTTGGAAGGGCGGCGGGAGGCGGCCGCGGGGACGGAACAGCAAATGCTATTCAGCCTGAGCAGTTTCAAGCCGCCCATGCTAGGGAATTACTGTAGTCTAGCTACGGCTCTTAGCACTGGCGCTGGCTCTCTCTGTGTGTGCGTGTGTATGTGAGGGAGCGAGCGCGTGCGTCGGGAGAGGAAAGAGGGGGAGGCGGCAGGCGAGGGAGCCGAACTGGGAGCTTTCAAGTTACTTCACTTTAGCCCTTCGCGTAGCAAAAGCGGATCAGGCAGCCTTTGGGGCAAGACAGAGGCTGCCCAGGCTGCTAAAGGCAATGCAGACCCCGGAGCCTAACCCATCTTTCGCGGCTCTCTCTTCTCTGGCGTCCCTCCACCCACCCCAAAAACTCCCCCCTTTGTTTCCCCAAATAGGACTCTCTAAAAATGTGTGCTCGGGCAGACTGACAGCCGGGGTCAAGAAACAGCTGTTGGAGTTAATGTTCCTTCCTCCCACTTCGGAGGATGGCTGCGCCCTGCCAAGAGAAAGTGAGGGGGAAAGAGCGGGCACACGCGATGCCCTTGCCCGCCGGTTTCGGGCAGGCGGGTCGTCTGGAGCGGATGGACGGGCTTCCTTGCACAAGCAAGCGGGCGCCTGGACTCGCAAGGCACCCCAGACCCACGTGCCTTTGCACTCAGACTTGCGCGCCTCACGGAGGCCCCGGTTTTTACCTATAGTCCTCTACCTACCTCGCTGCGCTGTCTAAAAGCGGCGGCAACAGTTTGTGTTTCGACGTAAGCTTAACCTAGAAAGAAAACAAAAAACTTCGGCCCTCTCTTTCAGTTTAGGCACGCGCCCAAGAGGAAGGCAGTCGCTGTCTCCCCGCATTTTAAGTCTTGCGTGAATTCTACGATGCTAAATGGGTCTTGTAAGCAACAAAATTGCCTCCATAAGGGGTGGGGGAAATACGTTTTCAAGAACTGATTTGCCTGCAGGTTTGCGGAAACATTGGTAGGTTGTAATAGGATTACAATAATCTTTGAGGATACTTAGATGCTTAGTTGAGTTGCAGTCATTTTTGGAGCCCAAAGGCTAATGTGTTTCAATATTATTGACAAGCAACTGGGAACTGCCTATGCATAACATCTCTGGCTGCCCTTTCTACCTCTGGTCGTTCATTCCAGCACTATACTATTTCTATATACTATTTCTATAGTATAGTCACATGTTTCCCCCCCCCCAAAAAATCCTTGCATTCTTAAAACACAAAAGCAGCAGAAGCAAAACTGAATGACTAAATGATAAGGAAGTACCCACCTGTAATTCCTCAAAATTCTTCTGATTGGAGTTAGGAATGAAGGGAAAATACATTTCTGGTAGTCCTGATTCTGCTTTGGAGTTTGGAAAACGTTCTAAATGGAAATGTAATTATTAACTGACATAATTAAGTTTAACTAATTGTTCTACAGGTAACATAAAAAAAATTAGAAACTGGGCAGCACAGCTGGTTTCCCTTGGCAAACATGACCAAAACTGGAGTTACTTCTTGGTTCTTGCTTATCAGGAGACTGGCAAAGCAAGGAGCAATAGTGCAGAAAAGCTATTCTTTATACGAGCAAAACTGGAAATGTTTTTTTTATAAAATTTATGAAATGGTTGAAATGTGGGAGTTGTTTGAGCAGAACATCAGGCAGAAATCTAAGAGCCAACTCAGAATGATCAGGACAACCTCAAAAGACAGCAAGACTAGATCACCACATAATTAATGCATATTAGTCACATTCTCATATTTTGCTATGCCAAAAAGGCCTGTTAGCAAATGGGTGTATATTATGATTCTTCTCCCTACTGAATGCAAATATTTAAAATCAAAATTGTAGGCTTATTATACAGGCCAAACCCCAATTGCCCATCATATACTGGATTGTGAAAATTGGAACCTGAAACGAAAGCTTATTGTTTTTGGCTTAGCATGCCTTGAAAACATAACCATTGCCATTTAAAGAGATTTAACCATTGCCATTTAAAGAGACTTACATGATACCATTAAATCCACAGCAATTAACCTACGGGTTGCAAGATACATGGATTCTCCATAAGCAATTATGTGGTCAAAGTTTGGTTTCCTTCGGTTCTGGGATTCCCTTTTTGGAATTCCATATTCTCAAATTATATAAAATCACTATCCCCTATTGCTCTGCAAGCTACTGTTCTGCTATTTGGAAGTATTTCTTCCAGTGCTTTCTTCCATTTCTAGCAAGTTTATGTATTTTTCACACTTCTCCAATTAAAAAAGAATATTGAAATGGATCAATGATTCATAGGGGACTTTTATTAGGAAAGCTGGGAAACTATATGGAGGAAAGGACTTAGAGTGGTGACAAGCCAGTTACATGGGGGAAAAGTATCAACTGAAATACTCAAAAAAATGTCCACACTGTAATTTTATTGCTTTCAGGATGGGGTGGGGGGAAATAAGGTGGGTAGATAGTAAGAATCAAGGAAGAGCTATGCTGGGCTAAAACCAAAGCCCTTTTTCTCTAGCATTCTTTTCCATAGTGACTCACAGAATGCTTATGGGAAGCTTCAGAAAGATGTAGGTGCAATACTGTGATTTCCTTTCTTCCATATCATTTCTAATAGGAGAATGAATGTCTATAATCCCTCCAGATACTTTGTGAATCTGTCAGGTCCTCTTTAAAAGTTGACAATCTTAACAATGCCTTGAGATTACTACATAAAGAAAATCCTTTTTCCCAAAACAGGACTCAAAATGTTGATATATCGTATACCCTATGGAAATAGAGACAACAAATGCAACTGTTTTTATTGGTTTTATCTTTGGCTAGTAGATCATGATTCTTTTAAATTGCTGAATCCAAACCTTTTACATTTCAATTATGGTGAATTATGTCATATATATTTTAATTTGAATATAGTATCTTGGGACACAAATGAAATTACCAATTGAAAATCCAGGTGACAGAGAAGCAAGCAGATGCTTAACTCCCACTGAGAACTTGGGGATTTAAAGAGTGGGGGAGGGCTCTGTTCCCACAATTCACGTAAGCCACTAATACAGCCAAATCTCTTAATTAGAAGTTCTGAAATACAGGATTTATTTTATTTATTTATTTTATTTGTTTGTTTGTCAAACATGTACAAGATAGCAGGTATAGGTATAAACATAAACATAATCAAGGTGAATACAGATAGATGAGGACAATAGCACACTATCTTGCTCCAAAAAAAAAAAAAAATCAGCATTATGATAATATAGTATCCTTGCCTGGCTGATTTTTCAAGGAAATGCTAGAATTCTTTGAAAGAAGAAAGTATTGGCAAGGCTTCATTACATTACTAGCCTGTTCAGTCGTGGCCAGAGACGCAATGTCAAGTATGGCTCAGCACTTCAGGGAATCACTGTGTTTACATACCATGCTTAACCTTGTTACTGAATTACCCATTTTCTGGATCTGTATAATCTATTGAATCATAATGTATTGAACCAGCGGTGGGTTGCTCCCGGTTCGGCCCAGTTCTTAGAACCGGTAGCGGCGGCGGCAGGAGGCTCCGCCCACCCGCCTGGGATGCTTCTGCGCATGCGCAGAAGCGTCGTGCACGCAAGCGCGCATGTGAACCGGTAGTAAAAGGTTTTAGAACCTACTACTGTATTGAACCCAATGTGCTGGGTTCACACAACAAAGTAAGCCACATGGAATGTGTTGTAAGTCACCCAGAGCATAAACCACCTGGAGTCACTGTGAATGAGCTGGGCAGCCATATAAATTTTATTTTATTTAATAAAAAATAAGTAAGTCACAAAAAGCCTCCCAACCAAAGTTAACATTAATTAAGCTCAGTATATTGTTCAGAAATATAGATTTTTAGCTAACAACTAGGTTAAACATTTCTGAACACAATATCTGTTCCAAAGGGCCTCAAACACTTGACTGTTCTCACAGGCTTTGGGGTAGGGTGGGTGGAGCTAGATATTTTATCTTTGTGACAACTAGAGAGGGGCTTGTCTAAGACATTAACTCACATTTCATTCCTCCCCTAGACTCAGACCTCTTTTATTTGATTGTGGCCTGGGAAGCAGCCATCTTTCTTCCCTCTACACATACAGGGGAATAGTTAAGAACAATGTACTTGTTCAGCCCATGTTACCTCTGTATGTTTTTAATGCTTGGTAGATGATTCTGTGATGAATTGTTATAAACAATATGCAGTAGTGGTTCAACCCCCCCCCCCCAAAAAAAAATTGTACAAGAAGCAGATTCATTTTGAGAGACAAAGTCAAGATTTGTTCCTCCTCTTAGATATATTGAAAAACAGTAATAGTATATTGTGCATTTATGGTCCCATCTTAACATATTTCATTTTAAGTTAAGATTTATTGGCTNATTAATTGTTATAAAAAATATGCAGTAATGGAACAACCCCCCCCCCCCAAAAAAAAATTGTACAAGAAGCAGATTCATTTTGAGAGACAAAGTCAAGATTTGTTCCTCCTCTTAGATATATTGAAAAACAGTAATAGTATATTGTGCATTTATGGTCCCATCTTAACATATTTCCTTTTAAGTTAAGATTTATTGGCTTTGATGAAACCTACTTTTTAAATTGCAACTGTAAATAAGATTAAAAAAAGCTTTTAGTTTTGGCTGACAGAGATTCAGAGACTTCCCTGGGTTTTGAATCAGGTATTGTGCAATGTCTTCACCTGAAGCCTTTGCAAAAATTTCTAAACTAGGAAGAAATTGTTGCTGAATGGTTGATGTATAGGAACTATTGATTCCAAAATAAGTTGATTAAAATTAACTTCAAAATATTGCAGTCAAATGAACCATAAAGCTGTTTTATGCCATCAAGTCCAACCCTCTGCTCATTACAGAAATCAAAATTAAGTCTTAGACAAATGGCTGTGTAACATCCTTTCAGATATTGAGATATGCTGTCGCATATCTTCAGATATGCTGTGGCCATCCTCTCACAGTTCCTGGAGGCTGTGGGGGCCTGGATGGGGGACACCAGGTTTCAACTGAACCCTGGCAAGACCAAATGGCTTTGGATATCTGGGGTTCCGGGATCTGTGACTTTGTCATCTTTGACTCTGGATGGGGTGGCACTGCCCCAGAAAGATCCGGTCCACAACTTTGGGGTTCTCCTGGACTCGCAACTCCTACTTGAAAAGCAGGTGGCAGTTGCGACTAGGAGAACCTTGCACAACTTCATGTTGTGCTCCAGTTGTGGCCTTTCCTGGATCAGGATTCTCTGTGCTCAGTTGTTCAGTCCCTGGTCAGCTCATGGTTGGACTATTACTGTATAAAACACTATACATGGGGCTACCCTTGAACAGCATTCGGAAGCTACAGAGTGCAGCAGCGCAGGCAGTTTTGGGGGTCCCTAGAATGCCTCAGTAACACCACTGCTCCACAAGCTGCATTGGTTACGAGTCTGAGCCCTGGCAGGATTGTGCTCCAGACATCTAGACATCCAGCTTGCCAGGCAGAACAGGAAAAATTGGGCTTGGTTTACCTGTAATTGTGAAAATAATGGGTTTTAAACATCTAATGAAACTTTCAGTTTCTATTGATTCCATTTTAAGTGAGCCTGATCTGCATAATTATGGATGAGTTTCCTCCCAAATTACTGTGTGTACAAATAGCTTTTTGTGGTTTTTTTTTAAATTTAATACATAAGCTTAACCAAAAATTGCACAGAAATAAAACATAGAAGACAAAAAATAAAAAATTTGTAAAAAATTATGTTTACAAAGAATAAACATAATAAAGCACATGAAAGATGTTTTCAGTGACTATTCTTCCTTTCCCTTCCAATTCTCCACAACTGCTAATCTCTTCTTAAATAGGGTTTGCGTTGAACGTTAAAAATGGGAGATTGTTGCTTATAACAGTTTAAGTCATTTCATTTGTTATTTTAAATTAGTCTTTCCTAGAAACCATATTCCAATGTCTAAATTTGCCTATCGTGTATTGCTGCTTAAATTTAGTTGCACTTTCATTATGAATATATACTGTCAGTTTTGCCATTGTTGCATATTCTCCAATTTTTGTCTCCCAATTTTGTATCAAAAGCAAAATTTAATTTTCCAATGTTGTGCAAATTTATTCTTACTATGTCACCATATATTTTAGTAGATTATTATGCTACTTGTTTACATTTTCTGGAATTATTCCAAATATGGATGTTTATGGATTTCAGTTCAAATTTTATTTTTAATTTTTTTTAAGTTTTGATGTTTATTTATTTAATAAATAAATAAATAATATGTGTTTATAAACAAATAATAATGTTTTGATGTATTTCTTTCCTTCCTTTTGATATTTTTTTGCACAACCATCACGTGTTAAAAAGTTGCTTCTTTATTATGGCATTTCTAACAAGTATTTGCACAAGTTCTGGGTGATATTTCAATAGCAATTTATAAATATGTTCCAATAAATGATCATAATTCTGTATATGTATTTTGAATTTATTCATTTTTAATCAGGGCCCTCTTTTCTTGAGGTCTCTATTCTTCCAGCAATGTATAATACATAACCATGATAAATTCCTACTTTTATTATGTGATTTTTATTTTGTTGTTAATCTGTTTTCTGAGCCTGAATATACCATATTAGCACATTCTTGCTGTGGGTATCCTTGAAGTAGAAAGAATTTGACGGGGAGGCTAACAATAAAATTACCAGATTTATTCTAAGATTCCATGTTTTTAACAAACTTTGTTTTATAATATGTCCCTTCAAATTCTCTTCTTTTGTTTCTTTGTACCATAAATACAATGAAGTCCATTGGCTATGTCAGCTCCTCGTCAATTCAGTGAAGCAGTGGACGTAATAGACCGGTGCCTGGACGATGTAAGGGTCTGGATGGGAGTTAACAGACTCAAGCTAAACCCAGATAAGACCGAGTGGATGTGGATATTACCTCCGAAGGACCAGATTGATCGTCCTTCCGTGGTTCTGGGGGGAGAAAACTAAATCCCCTCAGAACGGGTTCGCAAAACAGCTGAGATTAGATCAACACCTGACAGCAGTGGCCAGGGGGACCTTTGCACAGGTACGTCTTGTGCACCAATTGCGGCCCTATTTAGATCAGGAGGCTCTGCTCACGGTCACTCATGCCCTTATCACCTCACGGCTGGACTATTGCAATGCGCTCTACATGGGGCTACCCTTGAAGAGTGTCCGGAGACTACAACTGGTCCAGAATGCAGCTGCGCGAGCAGTCATGGGTGTGCCAAGGTACACCCACACAAGTGCCATCCTTCGCGAGCTGCATTGGTTGCCGATTGCGCTCCGGTCACAATTCAAGGTGTTGGTTGTTACCTTTAAAGCCCTACATGGCTCAGGACCAGTTTATCTGCGTGACCGCCTTATGCCACATTCCTCCCATCGACCAGTGAGGTCGCACAGGGTTGGCCTTCTTCAGGTCCCGTCGGCCAGACAGTGCCGGCTGGCGGGACCGCGGGGGAGGGCCTTCTCTGTAGCCGCTCCGACTCTGTGGAACCAACTTCCCCCCGAGATCCGTACTACCCCCACCTTACTGGCCTTCCGTAAAGCCGTTAAGACCTGGCTTTTCCGGCAGGCCTGGGGCCAATAGTTGTTCTGATTGGCCCATGCATGGTTGTGTGAATGTTTTATTTTAAATATAATTGGTGTTTTTTTTTCCCCTCTCTTTTTTTAAATTGTTTTTATATGTTTTATTTTTTTATGATGTAAGCCGCCCAGAGTCCTTCGGGAGTTGGGCGGCATATAAATTTTATAAAATAAATAAATAAATAAATAAAATTGATGTATTGTTATTTAGATATTTCTTTATTATCCATGATAGACAGCTTGCTTGATAATGTAATTGAAGATTAAGAAAGGCAAGTTCACTTCTATTGAGGCTTGAAAATTTTGAAACTTACTCTTGTTTTTTTCCTCACCCCACATGAATCTGTTTCCCCCCCTCCCCAAGTTTTTTATTTTTATAAAAATGTCAAATCAATGCGTGAACAGTGTGGCACCTGGGCGCTATGCATTTCCATACAAATAAAACTAATCATATTAAACATTATTATTACATTCAATCAACTTATGTATTTCTAATAACAATATACATCCATATTAGGTTACAATCTATCATTATTCAAATACTCCACCTATTTCTCATTGTTACTTTCATTTTATCAAATAAAAATGTATACATTAATATTCCCTTTATTTCTATCACTTACTCTAGCTATTAATCATGTCACCCTATATTAAAAGGCTTTTTCTTTCTTTCCTGTCTTACTTCTAATCAAGTCACCTGACTAAAAAAAAGAGAACAAAAAAAAGTAGAGAGAGAGTGAGAAGAAGACAACTCAAAACAACGATAAAAAAAATATGGAGTCATCCATCCATCATCTTTTGCTCGGTTTATACTTTAATTGCTATGCTTTAAAAAAAAAAGAGGAAAGCAGAAGAGCAAGTCAAAACAGCAATAAAGAAAGTTTTAATCATCATCTACCCATCACCTCTTGCCCGCTGCAATACTTCAATTGCTATGCTTTTTTTTTACTTGCCTCCCCCATTCCTCTCTTAAGTGTCCATCTATATTTATTTCTTGGAAGTCCAATCTAAGTGTTCCTCCTACCTCTACCCTCATCCACCGTCTATTTTCTAAAATTTCTACTGAGGTCCCTGCCTCCTCTTCAAGCTTATCTTCCAACTCTCTGTATATTTTCTGCCTGGTTTAATTCATCAATCACTATTATTTTCATTGTAATCTCCTCTCTATCCTCTTCCTTCTTCATTTCTTCTTTTGGCTCCTCCCTTTCCTGGACGTCTTGGTCTGGCACCATCATCCCTTGTATAATATTTTCCATTTTTTCCATAATGTCCTTAAATCCTTTGTCCATGTTGTCTTTTGTATTTTGAAAAAGTAGATCCATCTCCTGTACAATTCCACTCATTTCTCCTTTTTAAATGTCTTATTTTATTTTTTAAAGAAAGTTAATTTTAATCCAACAATCCAAGAACTATTTATTTAGTCTTTAAGCTCCCCTTCAAGGAGTAAATTGGTCCCACTTCTTTGTATTTCATTGGTTAACGTTCAGTTCTATTCAAATACACCCAGAGGTTATCAAAAAGCCCCAATATCTTCCTTGTAGTTTCCCTTTTTGTTAGCAGGTGGCACTCTCCACTTAGATTTCAGTTCACTAGTCCGTTGTCGCTTGAATTATTTGAATATATAAGCAGAGTAAGTTTTGTCTATAAATAATTCCAATATTTCAAAAAATGCCTTCCCAGTACCACTTCTTCCCAGTTTAGGAGTCCCTTTTCTGTTTATTTCAAAATCTATTGTTTATTCTCCAGCAGCTTTCATTTCCGGTTGGGCATTTCTTCAACACACCCCAAAAAGCTTGGGTGCCGTTTAAACACATAGTTCTGGGCAAATAGTTCTGAATTGTTTCTTGGGGTAATTTAAAACAAAGAAAAATCCTCTCCCCCAGTTCCACCATGGCTCACCTTCTCTCCTGCACCAGTCTTAGCTGTTATTCATCGGTTGTCCCAGCTTTGTAGCGGCCATCTTTAGGCTGCTTCTTCTTGCCGTGGCTGAGAGGGAAAAAAAGCCCCTGGGCCAGACAAGAGAGCTGCGACTCTCCCGACCTCACAGGGTGCCCCCCTTTGCTTCACCCCCCCTTCAGGGCAGCTTAGGCTCTCTCCAGAGCCCGCAAACAGGAAGAGCTCAGCACAGGAACACAGAGACCTGTTCCTCTGTGTCTGAAATTGCCGCGACATCAACCGGAAGTCCACCCCACATGAATCTGTTGATTGGTCTTTGCAGTCCATCAAGTTTTTGTCTTGAGACTAGAATTAGTAAAATAAGTACATCATTTTTATTGTTACAATAAGCTGTAGCCAAGAAAGTTTTTAAGTTTTTCCATCCATTGAGATCTTGTATTCTTTCTTTACATAATTTATTGTAATAGTTTTGAAATATGCCTTTTTTATATCCTGTCAAATAAAGGTCTAAATATTTCACTGGATTGTATATATAATTATTTAGTGCACTATGAGTCTGAGAACAAAATGGTGTTACCTCAGCTCTCTTCTAAACAAAAATGAGGCCAGCAGGATTTTAGGATTGTAGCTGATGCCTCTTAATGATTAATGACTCTGAAATTGTTAACTATCAAACAATGTATCATATCAGCAATATTAAAGGAATGAGAGTTTAGTAAGGAGAAAATGTCTAAACACTCATATGTTTAACATACATAGACAAGGAAGATATTTATTTTTTATTTAAATTTATAAGTCTCTCCAACTTAAGGAGATTCTTTGTGGAATATTCAACATTAAGAGCCGTGGTGGCACAGTGGTTAGAATGCAGTACTGCAGGCTACTTCTGCTGACTGTCAGCAGTATGGCAGTTCGAATCTCACCAGGCTCAAGGTTGACTCAGCTTTCCATCCTTCCGAGGTCAGTAAAATGAGGACCCAGATTGTTGGGGGAAATATGTAGACTCTGTAAACTGCTTAGAGTGGGCTGTAAAGCACTGTGAAGCAGTATATAAGTCTAGGTGCTATTGCTATTGCTATTGCTATTTTTCTTATTCATCAATTCTCTGAATAAAGCAACCAGAATTAAACTTTCTAATTTTTTATTACCAAGAAATGCCTTCCAGCTCGGAGGGAATTTTTTATATGGAGAATATTTTCTATCAATCTTAGCTTCCAAAACCAATGTGTTTCTCAAGGGTTTCAATTTAACCTTAAATGAAATTGTATTATGTAAAGCAGTTTTCTGAATTTATTATATGAAGGGAATGAGAAAAGTTAATCCATCTCTAAATTTTAGGGCAATGTAACATTGCAACTTTGAGATACTCTTATTAACATTTTTGTAACTCGCATTATTTATATCTTTATTTAAACAATACCAGTTTTTAAAAGATGATTGGTTACATTCTCATTGTTACCTGCTTTAATATTTTTTCATTTTGAAGGACTAGCATTATAAATTGCAGTAATTGTCAGAATGGACTGCCTAATTTAAATAATACCCCAATACAGTTCTTTCCATTTCTACTTGCAGGACTTAATTTCTGATTCTCCAATCATTTTAACTGCTCTTCTCTGAATCTCTTCCAATGTCTATGGTTACTTTTATTTCTGAAGAAAAAGTTCTCAATCAAGTCAAGAGAGAATTAGGTAAAATGCAGTAAGTGTCAGGGTTCCAAATAGCATCCAAAATTAAATCAGAGTCCGAATCCAAGTATTCCTCAAAGTTCCAATTTATTAATAGAGCCATGTTGGCACATCTGGGTGAAACCCGAATCTGAAGTCCTTCGGGTTTCACCACCCAGTTGAAAGTTCAAACCCTTGGCCCCACACCCACAAATCCATCACGTTGTCCAATCTTCAATTGCCATGCTGGCAGAGTCCACCCATCTCCTTCCGTGCAGATGCAGAGACAAAGGATGACCTTGGCTTCCTAGAAAGAATTTGTTATGGCTACATACTAACCACCTCATACAATCCCCCCTCCCATTTTCCCACAGTAGAAAATGCATAATCAAATAGTATAAATTGTGGCAGGCCTAAGATCCCAAATAAAATGGCTTCGGCCTGACAGTAAGACTGAACAAAAAATATTTTGTCTCTGTATAGTTACTCCCAGTATTAAATTCTTATCAGCAGTATAAAGTTATCATTATTGGCTTTATGCCCCACCTTTACACCTGAAATATAAAAACAAAGGTATTTTAAAAATTGACAATCTAGTTAAATAAATACATAAAGTGTAATCTAGGACTATAAATAAATAAAGGTATTTTGAAAAGTTACATTTTATCAAAAGAAATGTCTAATGCAGCTGTTATGTTCCAACTGTTTAAACTGTGTTACATGGTTCCAACCAGGTCCAGCGTTTGAGCGGGAAAAAGCTCAAACGCTATTGGCTGGTCTGTCTGACAGCTCCCTATAAAAGGGCAAGCTGTCAGACTGCTCTTTGCTGGTTGCTGATACAAGAGCTGAAATAAAGAGCTGCTTTGGAAGTCTGTCTCCTGTCATCTCTACCCACTATCTAACAGTGGCGACGAGGGCTTGGGCCAGGAGAACTGTGACTAGCTTCTTCAGCACTTTCAACCAGCCAGGCAGAC
>QLTV01001146.1:3058983-3069895 GCA_003457575.1 Thermophis baileyi | reverse complement strand
TTACGCAGTTACGCAGGTCTAGTAGGGCTCCTAAACGCCCCGCCTACCTGCGTGATTACGTATGCTGGACTGCTCCATCCAGTAGGGGAGGGGTGTTATGTTCTAACTGTTATAACTGTGTTGCATGGAGGTCCAGCGTNCGGGGCGACAGCAGACCTGTCCACACAGGCCGCTGCCTCACCACCAACTGCATTGCGCAGGTCTAGTAGGGCTCCTAAACGCCCCGCCTACCTGCGTGATTACGTATGCTGGACTGCTCCATCCAGTAGGGGAGGGGTGTTATGTTCTAACTGTTATAACTGTGTTGCATGGTTCCAACCAGGTCCAGCGTTTGAGCGGGAAAAAGCTCAAACGCTATTGGCTGGTCTGTCTGACAGCTCCCTATAAAAGGGCAAGCTGTCAGACTGCTCTTTGCTGGTTGCTGATACAAGAGCTGAAATAAAGAGCTGCTTGGAAGTCTGTCTCCTGTCATCTCTACCCACTATCTAACAGTTAGATGCAGCTGCACTTAATGATTACTCTTAAATTGTAGCAAATCCAGATGTGGTGGCCTGCATACCTATCAGATTCTGGCACTGGGAATGTATAGGATCAATTCTGCATGCCTGCATGGGCTGCCAATTAGTTTCTGGGCATAATTTAAAGTGTTGGTATTGACCCACAGAGCTTTTTATGGCTTGATGCCAGGTTCCATACAGGGTCACTTTCTCCAACCAGAAGAAGAGTTTGTAACTGTTTATAATCCCACCTTTCTGAAAGGGTCAGAGGGCTAGGAGACATAGCTTTTATACATCAGTGCTTTGGAGTACACTCCTTATGGGTATCAGGTTCCTCTCTTTGTGCTGGTATTCAGGAGAGTTGAAATTTTTACAGAAGAATTCTCTTAGCCATTGTTTTTAACCTCCTCTTATTTTTTATTTTTTGGTTTCTGATGTTGTTTTTCTGTCTTCACTGGAGGCTTTAATTGTATTGTGGATGTTTTAACTACAGTTGTAGTGTATATTCTGTAAGCCACCAAAAGTTAAATTGCATCAAGTATAAGTAATAAGTAAAAAAGCAAAATAATAATTAATAAAATAGTTAGGCTGATGAGGCACATCAAAGAAGAACTCATTAGAAAGACCAGCGTAATTTGACTTTATTTATTTATTGAATTTCTACAGTCAATCATTTCACTTGCAGGTAACTCTAACCTAGTCTTTAAAAAAAAAATGGTCCAGAAAGTTACTACATTTCATAACTCCTAGACATGTCATGTTTCCTTCAAGCTTTTATATAAAGTTATTGCCATTCTTCCTGACCCCAAAGTACATTCTAGCTAGCCTCTCAATCTGTACATTTGCAGCATATTTTAATTATACTCCAAAAGCTTCCAATGACTGACTGACTAATACTATCAGTTTGTTAGTTTCTTTATTATTTGGCACCCATCTCACCATAATGCGACATCTTGGAACACCAATTATGGTTTGATTCTGCTCAAACTTAGCAAGATGTCTATTATGAAACATATAAGACATTTTTGGCATTAACAGGATTTGAGTGTGAAGTCATACAGGATAAGAACCAATTTATTAGAACCTTTATAACTGAAAGTTTGCAAACAGAGAGAAAGGTATGGTTTGTGTAATCATAGTTTATTGAATAAATATCAACAGGTTTATACCATAAACACCAGAACATACATAAATCATGGAAATTACAAGACCTACCTCACTTTGGGATTTTTAATAATAATCTAAATCTTTTTCTCAATGAAATAGTTAGACAAATCATATTTTTGTTACTGCAATATGCAAATGTAACCAAAAATCTAATCAGGGCTAAAAGGCAGGGCTAAAAAAAAGAGACTGTTATTAATGTATTTTTCTAATTGTCTGTAGACAATATTTCTGCTCTGGACTGTTTTGTTTATGCAGTTTAGCCAAGATTGAGATTTTAGAGGGAGACAAAGAGTCATGTTTTCCTGTACAGGTAGTCTTCAACTTACAACAGTTCATTTAGTGTCCATTCGAAGTTACAAGAGCACTGAAAAAAGTGACTTATGACCATTTTTCCCACTTATGATTGTTGCAGCATCCCCATGTTCACATGATCAAAATTCAGCTGTTTGTTGATTGAGTATGTATTTGCAAGACAAATTAGCTTTGTGGACAGAGTTCATAATCAGAAGTACAGAAAAACAGAACTATAAAATACAGTGGTGTATTTATGCAACACTTATGGCAACTCTGATTTATTAGAATCCAAAAAACAAACAAACAAACCCTATCAGAAGATAATTAATCTTTATTAGGAACAACCCTATAGTCAATGTAATATGCAATCTTCCTAGACTCTTCAGGCTGAATTTTTGTTTGTTTTCATAAGGCAAAAATGTGGTGAGAGGTATTTTATACCATGATAGAAAAATCCTATTGAAATGTAACATATAAAATTGGGCTACATCAAAATATCACTGCAGAATTAAAATTCAATAACTCAATATTTCCTAAGTCAAGAAATTTAAGTAAAAAATAGGTATCTGATGGAATGGGACAGTATGTGTTTATGATATGGAGTATTCTATTCCCATTTAATACTCAGATTTTTAAATGTCTATGGAGATTATCAGTCATCCAGGTCATGGCTGTCCCAAATGTGCTTTTTAAAAAGGCAACTGGACTTTCTTTATTTTTGCTTGAAGACATTTTGCTTCTCATCCAAGAAGCTTCTTCAATTCTGAATGAACGGTGGAGAATGGAAGATTTATATTCCTTGCAGTCATCTGATATTAGTACTCTTTCTGAGAGTCGTTGAGGCCACTTGGAGGTTTATCTGAGGTTTACCTAATCAATGGGTGTGGAACATTCTTGGAACTGCTGGAAGGGCTCTGTTGTTAAACAGGAGATAGATGGTGTCATATCCAGGGGTGGGTTCTAACTTACCTCGCTGCCGGTTCGCTTCCTCCCGCGCCTCGTGGCCGCGTGTGCGCTTGCGCATGCGCAGTGCCGAAAATTTTTTAAAAAGCCAAAAAAAAGTCAAAAACAAGATGGCGATGCATGTGCAGTGCTGGAAACTTGGCTCCTGCGCATGCGCAAAAAAAAAAAAAATAAAAAAAATTCCCCCCAAAATTTTTTTTTCCAAAAAAAAAAAATTCCAAAAAAAAGAGATGGCGGCGCCCACGGACCGGCACCGACTGAACCGGATCCGTGACATCACCATGACATCACCAGCAGGTCACTACCGGTTCAGGCGAACCGGTCCGAACCGGGAGGAACCCACCTCTGGTCATATCCCTCCCCCTCTGTTGAGAGAGGGCTGTTCAATCTTAATGTCCACTCAAAGTTTACAGTCTGGACAAAGAAGATGCTGATTTGAAAGAGGGGTCAAAGAGGCCATCCACATTAAGATTGGGGTGAAGGGGGAGTGTGGGGGTTCTGCCTTTCAGTCAAATTGATTCATGGCAATTGCCTGTAGTTTTTAAAATTGGTTTGTCATTGCCTTCCTCCTAGGGCTTAAGAGATTGACTCACCTAAAATCACTCAGCTGGTTTTCATACCTAAGGCGGGGCCAGAACTCAAGTTTCCAGTTCCTAGTCTAGTACCTTAACCACTAGACAAAACTGCTTTTCTGTTACCTCATTAGTTTCTTTCAACATGAAAGACAGGATGGTATGCTCTGAGTTGATGCTGAGTTATAGTGCTATATCCAATGTTCTATCTTGGAGGAATACAATGGGGGAATAATTATTTGCACCAGTTCTGGGACTGCTATGAAGGCAATACGGAAGGAAATGTACATGGGCTTCTCCCAGGAATCATTGACTTAGGATATTTCACAACTTCTGTTATCTTCAATGAAGGAGAACATTTGTAGCTCAAGGTTGAAATGGGGGGTCCTTGGTGCTCTCTGAGCTTGCTTGTTTTCTTGCAGATGTTTCATTACCCTAACTAGGTAACATTATCAGTGCTAGTAAAGAGTGGGTGATTTTTCTGTAGACCACCCATACTAACCAGGTGTAAAACCACCGGTACTAACCAGGTGCTCCACTACCAAAGCAACAACCCAACCTCCCACAAGAGAAGCTGTGTAGGGATTTTATTTAAATGAACACAAACCCACTGCAGCAACCCAGAACAGCAGAAAAAGGAAATGGAGCATCTATACAACACATTCCAACAAAATGGATACCCATGCAACTTTATCAAAAAGTCCCTGACCACTCAACCCAATATATCACCACCAACACAAACCCTAAAAAGAATTACACTGCCATACATCAAGAATATCTCAGACACCACAAATAGACTACTACAACCACATGGAATCCACATAGCACACAAGCCAACTAAAGCCCTTCAAAGCCCTAAACAAACTAAAAGACCCAACAACCCCAGAAGAAAAAACAAGAGTCATCTACAACATACAATGTAAGAACTCATGAACACCAACTCGCAGTCTGAAGGCATGATGAAAATTCTTTAATTTCACAACATATAGACAGATTTAACCATAGTTTCAACTGGGAAAATGTGACAATCCTAGACCAGGCCAAATCCAAAAATGCCAGGGAATTTCTAGAAGCCTGGCACTCTGACAAATCAGCCATCAACAGACACATAGATATTAACAACATCTATAGACTATACAAAAGAGACAATCAACCAGCCAAAAAGAGAAAAAGACTCCAGCACCTCTCCACCAGTAATCAGCACTCACATCAGCATAAATTAACTCCAAGGTCAACTTCAGACCAACAATCAGGTAAGCAATACCCCAATCAAGAAACCGCCAAAGAGCCATTAGTATCCACCCAGACAGGCAAGACACCAGAATATAAACTGAGAGCAAACAGCACTTCTCACTAGCAATGATGCTGTTACCTAGTTAGGGTAATGAAACGTCTTCAAGAAAACAAACAAGCTCAGAGAGCACCAAGGAGCCCTCTGTTATTTTCAATGTAGGATTTTACCTTGGTGAAATAAGAATTTTCATCCCCCAGCATACTAGTAGGAAAAGAACTTTGTAATTTTTCAAGAAATCTAACAATTTGAAAGTAACATGACAGAAGAACCCTTAAAGAGTGTCCGGAGACTACAATTAGTCCAGAATGCAGCTGCGCGAGCAGTCGTGGGTGTGCCAAGGTACACCCACACGAGTTCCATCCTTCGCGAGCGGCACTGGCTGCCGATTGCGCTCCGGTCACAATTTAAGGTGTTGGTTGTTACCTTTAAAGCCCTACATGGCTTAGGACCAGTTTATCTGCGTGACCGACTCCTCCCACACTCCTCCCAATGACCAGTGAGGTCGCACAGGGCTGTTATACATACAGTATTTTTAAATTGTTTTTTTTAATATATGTTTCTATTGTTGTCTCTTTTTTTTATCTACTGTGAGCCGCCCAGAGTCCTTTGGGAGTTGGGTGGCATTCAAATTTTGCAAAATAAATAAATAAACATAAAAAGCTGCTTCATTAGATCTGGCAGAAGATGCATGTTATGTCAATTAAAGAATGTCATCTGGGGGACTTGGTAAGAGAGCCTTGTCTGTCATTGCACCTGCCCTGTGGAACATCCGCCTCCTGAGAGGTCAGATTAGCCACAGTCCTCTTGGCCTTTTGCAAGGCCCAGAAGACACGGCTGTGTTCCCAGGTTTGGATGTTGGATTGTCAAAGTATTATTTGACTGGGGTTTTTAAAAGTAATGTATGCATTTTGTTGTTATTGTTGTTTACTTTTGTCAACTGCCCATAGTCACCCTGCTAAATTTGGTGGTCATATAATTTAATACAAAGTTAGCAGAATTAAATAGCAGTAGTATGTAAAATTAATGCTAGGAATGGAAGGAAAAAGGTCACAATTAAATCATTACAGATTTGCTGCTATAGGGTTCCAAGCTTCCTTTTTTAAACAATAGATTTATATCAGGGGTGGGTTCTAACTTACCTTGCTGCCGGTTCGCTTCCTCCCGCGCCGCAGTGCGCAGTGCCGAAAAAACAGAAAATTTTTTTTTAAAAAAAGCCGAAAACAATATGGTGACACATGTGCAGTGCCGGAAACTCAGCTTCTGTGCATGCGCAGAAGAGAAAAAACCCGGAAAAATATTCCAAAAAATTAAAAAAAAATTTAAAAAAAGATGGCGGCACCCACGGACTGGCACTGACTGAACCGGATCCATGACATCACTGTGACATCACCAGCAGGTTGCTACCGGTTCGGGCGATCCAGTCCGAACCGGGAGGAACCCACCTCTGATTTATATGTCATATTCCAGACACTGTGTTTCTACATCTTCCTCCTGAAAAACATACTGCAGTTAATACATGAAAACATTATTTTTAATATTTTCATCTTCAAAAATCACCTTTTTACAAGGAAGCATTCTACAACTGTTTAATGTAGTAGAAGTAAGGGGGCTTTAACTCAGGAGATTCTGTTCAGGCAAATCTATAGCTAAATTAATGGCTTTCATAAATAACTAAAGCAAAGCATTTTTGTTTATTTGCTGTATCCATTTTAAGATAGTTCTAGTGTCTGTCTGAATTAACTGCGTTTTCTTTAAAAGAAGGAAAGACAAAAATAGTGTGAGAAAGAGAGTAGTATGTGTTTCCTTGGTAACAATGTATTAGTGTACCTTACAAAATGGCAGCCAATGTTTTTAACAGCAGAGTCTTAGGGCATTTTCAGATATTTTCAGATGACTTGGATCACTTTGGTCTCCACTGAACAATGGGCAGAGTTCCTGGATATTTAATAGATGCTTTATCACTTCAGCAAGAAGGAAAATTTCTTGCTGGATAAACACTTTTATGTTTGTGCCAGAAAATACCTGCAAACTTGCAGCATTTTTGTGCTATTGAGTCAGATATGTTTATGAAACCCAAAAACCTAAGATGATCTCATGAGTTTTGCAAGAAATTTGCAAAAATGTTCTCATCTGATTTTTCTAACATTAGATTTGTGTACTTTTCATAGTCTTCTAGCTGTTTGTGCACATGTGCCTTTAAAAACATAAAAAAGAATATCGTGACTGTCCGGAGCTGACTCAGGTTTCACCTTCACACAGCTGGTTGATATACTAGACTCTAGAGGCTGGAAAAATGCCATTTTAACCCTGTGTTTAGTTGACATCATTATGGATGTATTAAATTGGACCTTTTAACATTTAAAGTTAATCTTTTTGCTGGGCTATTTTAAACAACATATACAATATAAGAAAAGCAAAAGATTTATTATTCAGAAACAATAATTACAAACCTTAGGTATATTTGTTTAGAAGTAAGTCTTTGTTAACTTAGAAGCACTTACTCCCTGATAAGAATTGATAGAGGTGATTTTGCATTATAGCATACAGTATACCTATTTACAATTATACAACATTTAAATAAAGATAAGATATGCTACAGTATTATCATCAGTAATTCAGCAAATTATTTTAATATAGTTTGTCCCTTTTAAAAATATGATTTACAATAGCTATATTTTTACACGTTGGCAGTATAGATTCATCATCAATATTTGCTATTTTTGTTTTCAATAGTTATTTCACATCTCTAAATCCAAAAGCTGGATGAAAGATAAAGATATTTTAGTTAACTTGTTTTGCACATTATGTAAATAACATACCAAACCCTGACAAACATTGGTAGTATACATTCACTGCTTTCTTGATTAAAAAAAAAAACAGAATTCATGTTTTGTGATTAAAGTGAATTTAACATAGCGGAGCAGTTTGATGTATAGCTTCTTCTCAAGGATAGCTTTTCAAGGCTTCTGTGTTTCACATGTCTATAATCTGTCACTGCTGCAACATACAGTAGGTTGCCATACAAATAAAAGGATTCCTTGCAACAACTCCTCTTCTGGAGAGACAAGTGAGCCAAGCCCTGTCAAAGAAGTCGAGCTCTACTCTGTGACATTAATCTTAGGAAATAGATTGGGAAGGAGGAGTACCTATGTTCTCAGACTCGGCTAGCTGGAAAAGGACCTGTTGCTGATTTTTGCCATCTGATCATGTTCTCTGGCCAAGCTGTGAAGTATTGCTACCATGCAGATCAAGACTTTGCTATCATGTGCTTGACCTATATTTTTCTCTGAAGTGAAATGCAGCAACCATCTTCCTTCAAAGAGGATGAAAGAAGCAGACAGCAGGCCCTCCATGTACCTCAGTTTCTAGTTAGACTAGCCGTTAGAAGAATGGTTTGGGTAATAGTTATCTGCAGATTGAGGCTGAACCTGTCACTTCAGCAAGTGAAAACTAAAGATAGATATCACTTGTGCTGAGTCACTAGTTTTACCTATAAATTTGCTGTAGTAGCTTGGTTCATAATTTAGCACTAATCCTAACCCTAAATAAGAGTTTATAAGCCATAGTAATTGGGTTCACCTTCACCCATCATGGTAAGACAAAATCAAGCAAATACATTTTTTGTGATGCCAACAAGCTGTACCTTATTCAGCAAGCCTGGCTTAGTGTAATATGAGAACTAATCCAAATCTTCCAATATACTATGAAATACAAAATGCATCTTCCTTCAATGCAAGAACTTTTAGTGAGTATGAGCTGAAAGGTGCAATGGGGGTGGCTATTGCTGTCTCAGGCAGTAAAATACTTTGGGCTGTTTCTGGTTCCACTTTTCCTAGCATCTGAATCTCCTTTTTACATATTTTTACTGGTGGAATTTGAATGAATGCAAACCAGATGCTGTTAGCTTTGTGATGCATTTTGGCAGACTTACACTGTTCCCTGCATTCTGTTCCTACACAACAGAAAATACTAGAATCTATGTTGTATCATGATCAAAGTGGTAGGCAATTTAATTTAAATCTTTGCTCAGGCTTACTGCCTGAGTCCAAGTATCTTTGATAATCTTCTTTCTTGATGATCTGTGATAATGTCTTCAGAAGTTGTGGGTGCTCCATCACAGAAGATTTTAAAGAAGAGATTGGACAGCCATTTGTCTGAAATGATATAGGGTGCCCTGCTTAGGCAGGGTTTTGGATTAGAATGCCTCTAAGATCCCTCCAACTCAGTTATTCTATTTTCTATCTTTCAGCCACTGTGAACATTACTTCTGTCCTTCCTTCCTTTTTCGAAAACAGTTTCACAGTGGCCTGTTGGAGTTTAAGCCAGCATGGATGGCATTTGGGAGGTTTACCTAACCCCAACCTTTCTTACCATATTTTACCTACCCTATAGATGATTGAAAGTAGAAAAATGACAAGACATGGTGTTCCTAGAGGAAACCTATTTTTGAAGAACAACCAATGCCAGCAAGGACTGATAGTTAACTCCTCATTACAGTAATTCTCTTGTTCCTGTTTGCATAGTATAGTTGACTAGTGCTGGAACTGTTTAAAGCTAAATGTATCTCTTCTAATTTTGGTGTGCTTAGCTCTTCATATGATATAAACAGCTAAGGTTATCTAGGTAAGCATGTCATATGACAGAGCTTTAATCAAGGTAAGCATGTCATATGATAGAGCAATTACCCTAAATTATAATTATAGGACACCCCCCCTTCCCCAGAATAAAATATTCTTTATTATTAAAAGGAGGCAGAATAGAATATTTCCCCTAAAGGAGAAGAGGAGAAAAATCTTAACAAAGGCAGAAAGCAGCCTAGGTCTTCCTGCCATAGGAAAACAGCCTCAAGCAGAAGCTTAGGAATGGAGATTTTGTATCCATTCAGAAAGACTTGGCCAATCTATTCATAAGCAAAGACATTCCAAATAAGCAACACAATGCTTATTGAAGTGCCATGACCCCTACATGGCCGCATAGGAATCTGGCAACAGCCATTAAAATATTAAAGGACATAGTCTTACACAGAACAGGTATCTCAATCACAAAGCCCCAAAGAATGTATAAAAAAAACCACCTACTCTCAACCCCATTTTGTCAGCCACCCCAGAAACATGCTGCTGTCACTAGTTTCTGGCTGCCAAATAAACAGAGACTTCCTTTCCTGCAGCCTGCCTCCATTTTATTTCCAGCGTCTTTCTCCCGGCTTGGAACTGGACTGGATTTTTCTTCCAACATAATACAAATTGTAAATTTATATATGATTGGAATATTCTTTGTGGTTTGTAAAACACACTCTATGTGGCCTTTAAATTATGATTAGAGTTAGGACTAGCTCTAGTTTAGATATGGCTAAGTATGTGTGAATTATGTTACTGATAATTTTTGACCCAAACATTATCTGTTAAATTAATCCACCCACAAATTGTTGTGAGGATAATTGGGACAAAGGAAAGGAGTAGGATATTTCTTTTAATATGGTTTCATTTTGGAATCATTTGCACAGCTTCAGTATGATTTATTGAATAAATATATAACAAAATTATATTCTTGTCCTATACATTTTATTTCAGTAAAGGGGAAAACTTATCCTCTCTTCCATTCTTTTCTGAAGTATATTTAAATGGAAGTCTATCCTAATACGGTATTATTGAAGATGAGATTTAACAAACTTATAAATGAAATAAATCACAAACAAAATGTTAAATATTGAACCAAGAGATACATAGATATTTCTCTTAGTTCACTTTTCCCTTTCAGAAAACAGGTGCCATATTCCCCAAGCATCTCATAAAAATCAATTGTACATATGCATGTGCAAATGCCAGACAGTTTTATAGGATGCATAGAAATTCTTAGAAAGCCAGTTTGGTGTAGTGGTTAAGTCATCAAGCTAAGAATTCAGAAAACTGAATTCTAGTCCTGCCTTAGGCATGAAGCAAACTGGGCGACCTTGGGCTAATCACTTTCTTTGAGCCCTAGGAAGGAAGCAATGGCAAAAAAAAAAAAAAAAGATTTGCCAAGAAAACTTCAGAGACTACTTCAGTCAGTTGCCAGGACTCTTGACATCAAACCTGACAGGAAGGAAGGAAGGAAGGAAGGAAGGAAGGAAGGAAGGAAGGAAGGAA
>QLTV01001146.1:3033701-3058937 GCA_003457575.1 Thermophis baileyi | reverse complement strand
GGGAGGGAAATTTTAAACTATTTGTGTTTCTTTCAGGTGACAGAATCAAAGCATCAATTCATATCTATTATTAGTTATTTGTTTTATGAACTGCAAGAAAATAGCTGAAATTTTTGACCAGATTTAGATTATAATACTGTCATGTGAAAAAGGAAGTATACCCTCTTTGAGTTCTATGGTTTCACGTCTCAAGACATAGTAAAAATAATCTCATCCTTAGCAGGTCTTAAAAATAACAGAATAACAGAATTGGAAGGGACCTTGGAAGTCCCTTGCTCAAGCAGAAACCTTATACCATTTCAGACATATGGTTGTCCAATCTCTTCTTTAAAATCTCCAACGTTGTAGCATCCACACTTCTGGAGGGAAGTCATCCCATTGATTAACTGTTCAAACTGTCAGGAAAATTCTCTTTAGTTCTAGGTTGGTTCTGTCCTTGATTAGTTTCCATCCATTGCAGCTGGGCAAAGATCATGTTGGTTACAGCTTTCATGTGTTGGTCCAACAGAAGCTGCAAATCCAGGAGAACACCCAAATCATGGGCCTGCTCCTTCAAGGGTGGTGCAACCCTATTTATAGTCAATACATGAGGCATGGGGGAAATCCCAATGAATAAGCATAGCTCTAACTCACATTCAATTTAAGCTTATTCTCTCCCCTTTGGACTCTAATAGGTTCTAAGCACCGAGACAAGATGGAGTCTGGGGTGTTCCATTGGAGCCTGGGACTCTGATGTACAGTTGGGTATCATCAGTATGCTGGTGATTCTGGACTCCAAATCACAAGATTGCTTTCCCCAGCAGTTTCATATAGATGTTAAATAACGGGGGGGGGGGGTGGAGAGAACAAATTCCTGTGACACTTCACAAAGGAGCAACCAAAGTCCAGTCTCTCTTCTCAAATTACCATTGACTGGAACCAGTTACTGAGGAATGAAAACATATAAAACAATTACTCCAATCGCCAACCACACAACCAGCAAGATATTGTGGTTGATGTTTTCAAAAGCATGAAGTCTAAAATAACCAGGACAGGTGTACCACCTCCATCCAAGTCCCAATAAAGTTCATCAACAAGAACAACTGATGCCATCTCAATCTCTACCCAGACTGAGACTGTACTCTGACTAATAATTAATTAATAACACTTAGACTTATATACCGCTTCATAGTGCTTTACAGCCCTCTCTAAGCGGTTTACAGAGTTAGCATATTGCCCCCAACAATCTGGGTCCTCATTTTACCCACCTCAGAAGGATAGAAGGCTGAGTCAACCTTGAGCCGGTGAGATTTGAACCGCTGAACTGCAGCTAGCAGTCAGCTGAAGTAGCCTGCAGTGCTGCACTCTAACCACTGCGCCACCTCGGCTCCTGGAATTCAATTCCTCTAACGTGTCTTATAGTTAGATTTGAACAACTGTCTCCACAAAAAAGGAAAGGATTGAGACTGGGTTGTAGTCGTTCAAACCTCTGGATTGAGGGAGGACCTCTTCAAGAGGGGATGAACCAACCTCTCTTTCAGGGGTGAAGGCAATGAGCCCCCAGAGTTTTCACAACTTTCTGGATCCAGGTTACAACCCCCCCCCCGTATCTATCTGAGGATGCGAGGAGGGATAAAAATCCATGGGTGAAAAAGATATCCTAGAGAGCACCCTATCCACTTCTTTGGAGGTAACATTAACAAAAGCCAGGAGATAGCAAGAGAGCAAGACAGTAACCTCACAAGAATATGCCCAAGTAGAATCAAGACTACAGCTAATTGGAGTTTACAAGCAAAATGTCATGCAAATTGGTCATAGTGGCCCAATAGTAATTCAGCCAGGTGGCTCCTACTCAAAAGGGCATTGGTCACCCAGAAAAGATCTGCTGGCCAGCACCCTGCCAATGCAATAAGGGAGAAGAAGCAAGAGCATTTCTCTTATTGCTACAGAATTATCTTGAAAATGAGCTCCTACCTACAGTTGGTCAAATTCAATCTTGTTCGTCCTTCCCCTATACTCCAAGCATCACTTTAGTTGCTTCATTTCCTGTATGGCCTCAGAAAACCAAGAAGTCAGCCAGAATTATATACTGATTTCCGGAGAAGTCTCTTTGTGTTCTGTGCAGCTTCCTTCCAGTTTGTGGTATAGAACTGAACCTCAATTTAGTAAATGTATAATGAATAGAAGCCAACTGTATTTACATTAAGAATGTTTACATTAGAATACAATTGCTTGTAGCCCAGAAATTTGGATATGAAGTGATTATTGAAATAGTAAATACTTCAAGAGCCACATTCTTAATTGTAAGCAAAAATAAATCTCTTAATAGCTGATATAATTCAATGCTGATATAAAGCAGCAATACTGAACAGAAACTAGTTGGATTGGTAAAGAATAAACCAATTCAATGTGTTGCATATTCAAGGTGAGGGACAATTCTTTATATTTTGTGCATTTATATATTAATATGCCAGAATGTATGCCAGTACCTTGGAGGATTTTTCTCAACATTGTGATTTTTCTGATGCAAAAGGAAGAAAATTATGGTTAACATAAATAGACTGCTAATAAAGAACTTCCTACTTCACAGTGATTGATCACATCTCCTGCTTTGAGGGATGCAGAAGGACTGGAAAAATTAGTGCACAGTTTAAAACACCACAGTTAGAGTAACATTTTCTTTCTGAGATGCATTAGTAATTTCATGTTGTGTTTTGCAGACAATCATGTTTTACCTGATTAGGCTGTAGTTAAAATTCAGAAGCAGGTCAGTGCAGAAAGAATAAAACATACTAGACTGATCAGATCTTGCATGGAGGCAAATTGGCACAAAATTATGCACAACTGGAATGTGGTATTAATCCAATCTGTTAATAACTTTAACTTTTCTATGTGATCGCTAAACTTTACAGAAGGTATATTGTATGAATATTTTAATGAAGTACGTGGTATAGGTAAATGTATCTTATTCATAAATTCATAAATACTCTAATCAAGAAATATTAAAATTCTTGGTGTTTATCAATAAAGATTCTGTAGAAACATTCCTGTAGAATAAGATCTTATTATTTATATTTAATATTCATATTAGCGCTCAGATTCCAATTTCAGACTGATTAAAGAAAAGAGAGAAATAGATCTGCTTTTTAATGTCCTGTGTATTACAGCTGAACAGTCACAGTTAAGATTGTAAGAGAGATTTTTGAAATCCATGCAGAATTTCCATCAGGTCACTAAAGGAATAATTATGCTTGTGTGCAGTTAATGTTCCCTGAGTATTTCTTCTGACCCTTTGTGTCTGTTTCCTTTCTGTGCAGTCCTGTTGTGATCATACAGTCTGAATCCAACCTTCTGTAAATGGCTCAGAATGAAAAACCCCAATGAATTATTTGATTTGCCTATGGAACAGAAAGCTTACTATTCCTACACAGAATAAAGGATAATATATGAGAAATGTTGGCTACTTGAATATAAGCATTTTTTCAATGTCTGAAACAGCTTTAGCTATATTTCTGTTCTTGCCCAGATATGCTTTGCTGTTATATCAGGCAATATATTTACCTGGGTTGTTTTAAAGGTTGAGGTAGGTGGGGAATTAAATGAAAATCCTCAGTCATTTATAAAAATGGGAGAAGAATGTCGTCTTCTAATTGTTCTTCCTCTTTCTACTTTTAAAGCTAGATGACAATACTTGTAGTACATAAGGAAATTGGATTCAAAATCTTTTTTTAAAAAAAAAGCCATATATTATTGTACTGGTTTTATTCTTGTACTGTAAAATGAATTTGGCTATTAATGAAAATTAAGAGACAGATTGGGAGCTTGTTGAATAGCGTTGAACACAATCTTAAAATGCAACTCACATTCTTGTCTCTGAAAACCTAAATGGTTATGCAAGAATGCAACTCACATTTTTGTCTCTGTAAACCCAAATAGTTAAAAAAAATATCTCTGGCTTTCCTCTTGCTGTAATTTTGATGGTATTTGATTTCTGCTTGAAAACTTATAGTTCTATTTCCTACTGCATTGCAGAAAATATTCACATCCTATAAAATCTTGGGCTGCAACACATCCAAATCAATGGGGGTTTCAGGAGAGACAGACCAAAACCTAGCAATGATTATTTTGCCAGGCATAAAAGATTCAGAAATAGATTTTTTAAAAAATGTATGTACAACCTATATTCTATTGAAATACATAGCATTTTCACAGATTCATTAAGATGGTCCAAATACATAACAATTCATGATTCTAACTTACATGCTCAATTTTTTTTTAAAAAACCATATTTTTTCTTGCAGTCATCTGCAAAACACTCCACATACACATCCCAAATTGTGAAAAAGCATAAAGCTCCACCATTTCATCTTAAAAGCCCTACCCTTTCTTTATAGGCAACAACAACTCATACAACTGAAAATTGATTTCTGGATACAATTATTCTCAGACATTTCAAAGGCTTGCAGTCTAAGTTCATCTCAAACTGTTCACAAGAACAAAATGATTTTTTAAAATCTTCAAATGAGGAAAAACTGCACTGAGAATTAGCCATCGAAATTTATCTTGAGGTTTAGCATTGCTGCCAATTTTTTCCTAGGGCAACCTCATTTATTGCAATAAAATTTATATAAAAACAGTAATAGTGAATGGAATTATTATTGTCATCATAATTAACATCTAAACATGTATTAAAGTACTGTATTTCCTCATGTATAATATCTCAGTCACAATATACAGAGACAGTTTGGCGTAGTGGTGAAGGTGCTGGCCTAAAAACCAGAAGACTGAGGAGTTCTATTCCCTCCTGAGGCATGAAAGCTGATTGGGTGACTTTGGGCCTGTCACTCTCTCTCAGCCCAACTCACCCAATAGCCTGGTTGTTATGGGGAAAATAGGAGGGAAAAGGAGTATTAGGTATTTCACTGCCTTGAGTTATTTATAAAAGTAATAAAAGCAGGATAAATATCTAATAAATATTGCATGGTGTGGACCATTAATAGGGTTGTTCTGCAAATTGTCCAAAACACAAACCAATTTGTTTTGCTTCAGCAGCCATCATGGTGGAAATATGTTCTATGTAATCACACTCTGGCTCAGTTAACATGGGGATGCTCTTGATGAGCTACCTCAAATTTTTAAGGACCGTCTGATTTGAGCAGCAGATTTGTTGTTTATTTTTCTCATGAAATATTTGTACAGTACCAATATTCATTTATTTACCTATTAATGGTTTACTAAATCTACACATTATCAAATCAAAATAGAGCTACATTGACTTAAAATCAAAATAAAGCCACAGTAGTAACAAGATACAAAAGAGATCTCTTAGATCAAACTTTAATCATGAGACATATAGGCGTAAATCCTACATAAAGACCTGTCAAAATGTGCATGTGAAAACATTTTATTCACATGCAATTTAAATACTACCCATAGAAGTCCCCCGTCTAACCATGTACATCAGGGGTGGGTTCTAACTTACCTTGCTGCCAGTTCGCTTCCTCCCGCGCCTTGTGGGCGCGCCTTGTGGGCACGCCTTGTGGGCGCGCCTTGTGGGCGCGCCTTGTGGGCGTGCCTTGTGGGCATGTCCGTGTTGTGCGCGCGCGGTGCAAAAAAATAAAAAAAATCATTTTTTTTAAAAAGCCGAAAACAAGATGGCGATGCATGCGCAGTGCCGGAAACTCAGCTTCTGCGCATGCACAGAAGAAATTTTTAAAAAAATTTTTTTTTAAAAATTCAAAAAAAAGATGGTGGTGCCCACGGACCAGCACCGACTGAACCGGATCTGTGACGTCATCGTGACGTCACCAGTGGGTTGCTACCGGTTCGGGCGAAACGGTCTGAACCGGGAGGAACCCACCCCTGATGTACATAAATGACATGGTGGAAATCTCACTTTTCTGTTTCTGCACTGATGTTACCTAGCACAATAAGGAAACATTTATATGGCAAAACCTAGCTTGAAGAATTCTATCAACATAAGACCAAACCTGGAGATACAATATTCTCTACAATTGCATCTACATATGAGGATGAAATTCCAAATGTTTAAACACCCAATAAAATAATCCATAATATCTCAAAAACAATAAATTCTTTTTAAAATGCAAGGAATATATCTATCAAAATGACCATCAATCATTATGGAACAATTCTGACTTTGCTGATTTCTGAAAGGCCTATACTACAGGAGACATAATATTTAATAAAAGACTTTATGAAGTTGGTGTTATTAGAAAAAAGCCCCGCTTTCTCATCTCAACCTCTTTAATTTTTGCAAAATATTGAACAACAAGAAGCATTGAAGAAAGTACTCCTAGGCATATTTTGATGTTAAGCTACAGTATATAGGATGTTATCAGTCAAAAATATACTTTGAATTGCGCTCAGAAGCCCATCATTAGCTCATAATGTTCTGTGGGCAATTGACTAGCAAATGGACTGCTGCATGCTGCGCGAGCAGTCGTGGGTGTGCCAAGGTACACCCACACGAGTTCCATCCTTCGCGAGCTGCACTGGCTGCCGATTATGCTCTGGTCACAATTTAAGGTGTTGGTTGTTACCTTTAAAGCCCTACATAACTTAGGACCAGTTTATCTGCGTGACTGCCTTCTGCCACACTCCTCCCAACGACCAGTGAGGTCACACAGGGCTGGCTTTCTTCAGGTCCCATCAGCCAGACAGTGTCGGCTGGCGGGCCCGCGGGGGAGGGCCTTCTCTGTAGCCGCCCCAACTCTGTGGAACCAACTTCCCCCCGAGATCCGTACTACCCCCACCTTACTGGCTTTCCGTAAAGCCGTTAAGACCTGGCTTTTCCAGCAGGCCTGGGGCCAATAATGGACTGATTGGCCCATGTATGTATGTGTGAATGTTTCATTTTAATATTGATGTATTTTTAAATTGTTTCTATTGCTGTTTTTTTTATTTACTGTGAGCCACCCAAAGTCCTTCGGGAGTTGGGCAGCATACAAATTTTGCTAAAATAAAATAAATAAAAATAAATAAATGCTATACTAAATGCAAATTCCAAGTGGTCTTCAAAGGGAACCCCATATTGCAGAGTTCCCCAACCTTTCTGGCTTTGCAGACTGGCCAGGGTGGGGGGGAAGAGGGGGTAATAGCAGGGTTCCAAATAGTATCCAAAATTAAATCAGAGTCCGAGGCAAAGTATTCCTCAAAGTTCCAATTTATTAGCAGAGCCATGTTGGCACATCTGGGAGAAACCCAAATCTGAAGTCCCAGCAGTTTCTCCACCCAGTTGAAAGTTCAAACCCTTGTCCCAACACCCTCAAGTCCATCACGTGAACCAATCTTCATCTGCCAACTTGGCAGCTACTCCCATCTGCTTCCGTGCAGGTGCAGGACAAAGGATGACCTTGACAATCTAGAAGGAATTTGTTATGGCTACATGCAGACATTCCTCATGCAATGACCCCTCCCAAATTCCCATAGCAAAGAATACATTTTTAAATAGCATAAAGTGTGGCAGGCCAAATGCCCCAAGAAAAATGGCTTCGGCCTGACAAGGGGATGGTTCCATGTGAGTGGTCGGCACATGCGCCTACCACTCACACAAATGGAGCGCGCGCACCAGCGGTGGGTTCCTCCTGGTTCAGACTGGTTCTCCCAAACCGGTAGCGATCCGCTGGTGACGTCACGATGACATCACCGATCTGGTTCGGTCGGTGCCGGTCCGTGGGCGCCACCATCTTTTTTTTTAATTGTTTTTTGAATTTTTTTTGAATTTTTTTTCTGAATTTTTTTTAAAATTTATTTTTTCCTTCTGAGCATGCACAGAAGCTGAGTTCCGGCACTGTGCATGAGGTCGCCATCTTGGTTTTGACTTTTTTTTTATTTTATTTTTTTCGGATTTTTCGTTACTGCGCATGTGTGCACACGCGCCCATGAGGCATGCCCCCGCGGCGTGGGAAGGAGCGAACCAGCAGCGAGGTAAGTTGGAACCCACCCCTGGTGCGCACACACTTGCCCACTACTCGTACAAGCGAAGGATGTGCGTGCATGCTTGCCCACCATTTCTGCGGCCCAATTCCAAATGGCTCAAGGCCTAGTAATGGGCCATGACCTGGGGGTTGGGGATCCCTGCCATATTTAACACAGTAGTCCAGGTATGTAGGTGAAAAGGTCATTGTTGTAAGATCTTTTTATCCCAAAAAGAACTGCACCTAGTATACCAGCAACAATTGGGGAAAAACAGCCCTGTGGCCATGGCTTTCACTTGGCATTCCTGAGTTGCTAGGACCTCTGTTCTCTCACGAAAAGTTGACGCTGGTAAAACTCTACCTTCTTGGTTTAAATTTCAACAGTTTCATCTTATTCAGATCTAAAAACTATTCTGCAAATCACTGCAAAAGACGGCCCAAGTAGCCCTTGATTTATGAGCACAATTGGGGCCAGAAAATTCATTGTTAAGTGGTATAGTCATTAAATGTGGCTCACATGACCGCACCTGATTTTATGAACTTTTTTACCTTGGTCGTTAAGCAAAACATCATATGACCATGACCTTCTCTGAGCTTCCTCATTGACTTTGCTTGTTGAAAGACATCTGGGAAGTTTGTAAATGGAAATCACAAAGTCATGGGATGCTGCAAAGATCATAATTGCAAGGATTAGTTGTAAGTTTGTTCAGCACCATTATAACTTTGAACAGTTTCTAAACAAATGGTAATAAATCAAGTACTACCTGTACTTACTATTTAAGCAATATAGGCATGAGGATTAAAAAAGCTTCTGTGAGTTAAATATAATACTGTATATCCAGGAAACAGAATGCTGAACACTACATAAAATCTTGTGGTTCCATGAATTACTATGATCTTCTAGACAGGAAAACATTGCTGGAACATTTCTAGAGCTTTTCTGATTAAGTTTTAGCTTTATCTAAGGTATCATTTCCATTTGCTTCAGTAATAAATACACAGATAAATAAAAGAAAATGCACATTGCAAAGTTTTATTCATTTATTTATTGCATCTGATTAACTAAATTATTATTATGTAATGTATGAGAACATGACAGAACAGAAGTAAACATTTATATAGTACATAGTCCATGTAATTATATATAAAACTAGTTAAATGATAGCCTAGTTAGTCACTGAGCTCATTTTTCCATTAATGAAATTGATTTGGCTTTGATTTGTTATGTGAACTAAGCACTGTGGCTCATATAATAAAATAGTTGTGGTCCATTATTACAGCATCTTTGTTTTGATTTTTTTTAAAACTATTCCTTGTACCTTTACTGTGCATGAATTTGTTGTAGGTTACAGAACATACTGCCTTCATTTATGGTGATAACTTTTGCCAACCTTTCTTTATTCCTTTCCCAAAGCATACCTATATCTTAGTGCATCTTTAAAAACAGTAGCACATTCTTTAAAAGTAGTATGTGGAAGAGCATGAGTAAAGGATAAATCACATCATGGAGACCTCAAGAGATTTACATAGAAACAATTCACAAAACCAGTAAAGAAAGAAAATATATTTCAATTTGTGTCAATATTCTTGTAGCACCTTAAAAAAAATAACATATCTCTAATACCTTCAGTTACACAAATTGATTGGAACATCTACTGTATGATGTATATAGATGAGTGAGGGAAGTTGGTTATATCCAAGAAGTGCCAGGTTGAAAACCATCATCCACTTCCCACATGGTACCCATTTCATACATGATACGGAATTACCCACAAGATTTGTAACCTCCCCTCATTTTAGCATACAAAGAGAAAAGAGGGTCAACCCAATATTTTTAATAACATTTGGCACTTCTAAACCTGCTGCAGGTCATGATTAATCCAGACAGGATGACATCATCTTGGACTCTCGCAGTTAGGTTACCAAAGGAAGATGCTGCCTTTTATATTAACTGCCACACTATTTAAATGACTGAGGTTTTTTAAGAGAAATTTTGGAAAAACTTAATGGAAAAACCTAGGTGCATGCAAATTAACTTTTTTTTTAAAAGATCCTTTTTTCCAATGCTTACCTTGGCTTTCCCCTTCCTTCACTGTGAAAAGAGTAGGCATATTCAGCAGAGCAGCTCAATCTAAGTGACTTCCAGGTATGCATTTAGTTCAGCAATGGTCCAACTGCCTGGAAATTTCTAGAGCTCTTCACCCCACTTCTGCGACAGAGATTTCCATTTTGATTTAGCCATTCTGCCCTCATTCCATGATTTATATAGACTGCATGTTTTTAAAACTACTTCTGAAATACTATAGATATTTGTATTCTATTATGCATCTGTCAATCTTTTTTTAAAAAAACTAATATTTTGGAAAGTACAATTTTAAATCAGCAGTGTAAGGAATGTGGTCTTTAATACCAGAGGTTTGCACTAATCATCTCACTCCATTTTGGTTTAAGGTAATTTTAAAAGAATCTGTTCATAAAAAAACAATAACCCACATCTAGTAATGATCTGGGACTTCTGTTGGGAGATGGGAGGCAAAATTCTTTCAAGCATAATTCTTCCAGAAATATCATGATGTGTCTTGATGATAACTTTCTCCTTCAAAGAGGAAGGCACAAGAGATTCTGATGCTAACCAAGATATTTAGCTGAGGGACAGAAGTAGAGATATGCGTAAAATGATTATACGAGTCATTATACACTACTTTGGTTATGGATTTAAGGAACAGCAAAACTGAGTGTATAGCCAAATGTCTTAGACTTCCAGAAAGCAGTTCTAAATACACCAAGAAAAATTATAAATAAAATTCCATGCCAGGAGAAAAATGTGAAAAATTGTTCAAGATCAGTGGAAGTTCCTTAAAAGAGATACACAAGTGTAAACAATTCCTAGAATGAAAAAAATGGAGAATAGCAGATGAAGCAAATAGCTTAATGACTATCCAAAAACAAAAGTGACTGTTTATACCATAGGAGGTAGAAATGAAATGTAGAGGCAGGAATCCTGGAACCCTAGAGATGGAGGCAAGAACACTAACACTTCATGGTTGGCAAAGTATAGTAATAACTATGAAAATCACTTTTTCAGATACACCTCGTTCCTAATTGAAGCTTTTTGTTTATTGTTCTCATTTCAAGGCTGTCCAGCTATGTATTATGAATGCTGTTGTGAACCCCTGACAACTGTGATCATCTCCCTTGCAATTTAATTGTATGCAGACTACTTGCTGCAGATTTGATTCACAGACTGTCTCAGCCACAGCTACTCCTTGCAATCCAGATGAAAGGCTAAGCCTGATTTACAGCTTTATCAGCAAGTACAACTGTAACTGGTTTCATGATTTACAACCAAACTGTTTACTTTCTGCTGGAGCTAGTTAGACTATAAAAGGAAGACAGAAATAAAATAAAAACTAGTTAGAGGCTTCAGCTAAAAATAACAAAATGAAACTTAATAAAGACAAATGCAAAGTTAGGAGACAGAAATTAAAATACAGCCTTAGAATGAGAGATAACTGCCCTGCCATTGTACTGATGCAAAATTCCATAGAATAATAGCTGATTACAAGCTGAATATGAAGTAGCAGTGTAATGTAACTGGAAAAAGAAAAAGAAAAAAAGAAGAATGCAATTGTATTCCTCATGAATACAAGAAGAATTTTCAAATCACAAGAATTAATAGTTCCGTCTTAGTCTGCATTGGTCAATCCCATTTGAAGTATTATGTGGGATTCTGGGAACCATATTTTTAGAAGAAATCATACACATTAGAATCAGTTCCCTGATCACCCTTGTTTCATACTAGAATAATCAGGGGACTAGAAACTAGATCCAGAGAAATTGAAGAAACGGGAATGTTTAACTATGGGCAGATAAAACCTGAGAAGCTATATGAACAGCACTTTTCCAATACCTGAACGTATGCACCATTCAAAGTTTGTTCTCTATTGTTTCAAAGAGCAGAACATAGATTAATAGATTTAAATTACAGTAAAACAGATTTCATGGATCCAGCCTTGTCTTGGTTAAGGTGCTGGTCTAGAAGTAGGGAGGCCTGAGTACTAGTACTGAGTACTTCAGCAAAGGAACCCACTTTGGACCAGTCACTTTCTCTCAGCCCCAGGAAGAAGATAATCAAGCCACTTTTGAAAATATTGCCTAAAAAGCTTTGTGGATTTGTTCATGTAGTCAGCAATATCAGATACCCACTTGAAGGCAAAAACAAAATAAAGCAAAACAAATTCCAACTGATATAAAAATTACAGTAAGAACAATTCGATATTAGCATCAAAAGTTTGATCCTGCTTCAAGAAGCTCTTCATGAAATGGCTAGACAGCCATCTGTTTCAGATACTTTAATCTGAATTTCCGACTGAGCAGGATTGGACTCAATAATCTAAATGGTCCCTTTCAATTCAGGGACTCTGTGTTTTTACAAATATACTAAGCTGTGTCTGGAGTTAGCCATGAGCAAGCTGCTTCTCAAATGGTTTAGTGTCAGACAACACAGGGAGCTGATCAACCACAGTTTGAGTATCCTCCCTTGTGAGAATAAACAGCAACTGTGTTCGTTTTTTCCTCTCTCCCTCTGTAATGGAATGGGACAGGAAGAAATGGTTTGCATTCTGTATTTTAGCATTTCCACGCTGGGCCTCACTGGGGGGAAAAAAGGACATGCATAAGATTCTTTAGCTATTCATTAAAAGTGAAGCCAAGTTCTTTGGTCCCCACAAATGTCTGGATTTGGTTAAAGTTTGGGGAAGCAAAGAAGGGCTTACATCAAGTTGTCTTAAAGTTCTGCTGTATTTAAATGACAATAATAGAAAATATACTGACAGGACCAGAATTTAACTATCTTCCCATGACATTGTCTGAAATCTTCTTTAGTTGTTTCTTTAAAAAAACCTGTCTGGTCAAGCCTTGGATATGGCTACTTTATTCAACAATTTAATAACTGTCATATAGAAATATGAAGACAAAGTGGCTTGAAATAGGATAGTGAGTTCATACAGCATATAAGTCATAATGTAGTTTGGTGAACCAAAGCGTTGTGATCTGTAATGTTAGATTATGTCCCAGCATACTACGTAAAGCTAACCAATTGTGATTTATTCAACAAATCACAGTTAAATAAACTATGTGATTTAGTGCTTGGTGTGAACCAGTCAGTATCTGAAGGCCAGTTCACATGAGCACTCACCATATTTTGCTGTGACAAAGGTATGATTTATTGACTTCAATCTTTGATGAATTTATCATATTTCTACCAGAGCTAGAACTCAATACTTGGATCAGTTTTGTCATGTAATTTTAACCGTAGTTCTTCAATGGTTTGGAATCAATCAATCCTTTTTATTTGTATATATTCCTCCTTGAACTATGTTGCTCCATGAAGTGCTGCCAAACTCTCCCATCCCTAATCATTCCAGTCAGCTGGTCAGGAAAAGAAATAAAAATATCTTTGTTCCAAGAGCTAATATAAATGAAATTAGTGATGCTGGGTCAATGTCCTGACATAATTATCTTGCTGGAAATAGGGGAGCTGGTAATCCCAGTTATTGAGGCACTGGACGCAAAATCTGCTACCTTTTCCACCAACATGGGTCACCTCTAAGCAAGCCAGAAAGATGGCGGTAGGGATTATGGCAATGTTAGGCACTCCAGAAATTCCTTTCAGTGATTTATGATCATTCACAAAAGCTCATTCTCTGACTCAAACTTTGGCTTGTTCATGTATCCTTAATTTTAATTTGTTAAGGGTTGCTTTGATTGTACTAATTAAAGCTATGCTTATTTATTAATTCTGCAAACACTTCCAATCATTGGTCAGAAGACAATGATTTAGTTGATCTATTTATTGCCAAGGATCAGTTCAGAGAATACTGAAACTCACTGGTGAAATCCAATTTTTTTTTTACTACCTGTTCTGTGGGCGTGGCTTGGTGGGCATGGTGTGGCTTGGTGGGCGTGGCAGGGGAAAGATACTGCAAAATCTCCATTCCCACCAGAGGTGGGTTCCTCCCAGTTTGGACCGGTTCGCCCAAACTGGTAGCGACCCGCTGGTGACGTCACGATGATGTCACGGATCCGGTTCGGTCGGTGCTGGTCCGTGGGCGCTGCCATCTTTTTTTTTAATCTTTTTGATTTTTTTTGAATTTTTGAATTTTTTTTTCCTTCTGTGCATGCGCAGAAGCCGAGTTTCCAGCACTGCGCATGCGTCGCCATCTTGTTTTTGGCTTTTTTTTAAAAAAAAATTACTTTTTTTGCACTGCGCATGCGCGCGCGCCCACACGGCGCGGGAGAAAGCGAACCGGCAGCAAGGTAAGTTAGAACCCACCCCTGATTCCCACCCCACTCCAGGTGAAGGATACTGCAAAATCTCCATTCCCACCCCACTCTGGGGCCAGCCAGAGGTGGTATTTGCCGGTTCTCTGAACTACTCAAAATTTCCGCTATTGGTTCTCCAGAACCTGTCAGAACCTGCTGGATTTCACCCCTGCTAAAACTCTCAAAAACAGTTTTTCTACGGCACTGTGGCATATAAAAGTAATATAAAAGATCAGAAATAAAACCTGAGGTTGAAAGAAATCTATTGAATATAGGATGAATTGAGAGTCACCTTAAAGAAAACCACAGCAAGCTTCTGTGTTTCAATTAGATCAATTCTTTTACCTATCATGAAGCTATAATATAATTGCTGTCTGAATTCTGGACTCCCTAATCCTCGCCATTATATCTGGACTTTAGTGTTTGTATTTTTTTTAATCTGGATTTGGTTATAGATTAAAATCTTTCCTTCTCTGTGCTTCAATTACACATACATCATGAAGACGAGCTTCAAAGTATGAAGATTCATAATACATTCAACATGGCCTGCTGTGAATCTGGGAGTATCATGCAATCATTGAAATTGGTAGATACTAAGAGCCTTATCCAATAATCTATGAATTTGTCTAATTACTTTAGATAATTTTTAAAGGAATTAGACAAATTCTTAGAGGATTGGATCAGACTCTTAGTGGCTACCAATTTCAATGATTGCATGTTGCTCCCAGATTCACAGCAGGCCATGTTGAATGCATTATGGCGTGCCCATCACTATACCTGATGAAAACAAGTTCTATAATTTAAGTATACATTATGAAAAGTAGTATTCCTTTTTATCAGTTTTGAAACTCCCCACTTTCAGCTTAATTGGATGACCTCAGGTATAAATGTCAAGATTTTGCAAAAATTTGAAAGAGGTCCTTCACAAAGCATGTTAGTGCTGGTGAATCAACTCTACCTGAAGCCTTTGGAAGACTTACATGGGTACTTCTCAAGACAGTTTCCAATTATCTTTATGTCTGGGAACACAACAGTTCCACTGGGTCTGTCAGCAAAGCAAATTCAGAGTGCATGAACATACTTACCCAAAGAGACATGAAGTGTCTCTTTGTTTCAAGAAGTGTTTCACCCTTTCAAATGCTTTGCACAGCCCTATGATTATCTATTAGTTTCTAACCTGCAGACTGTTATTGGCCTCCATTATCTCTCCTTACTTGCTTTTTTCTAAGCTAGAAAGCCACTATATTTTGTTCTCATAAATGAGATATCTCCTTTGGCAGTGGATGTTGGTACTCAAACGAATTGATTAAAATTACTAGAAATCAGATTTAAACCAGGAAGACCTTTCTGTTGGCTCAAGCTATTTTATAGTTGAACCGATTGCTTGAAAAGGTAAGTTCACTTTAACCTACATTCTAGGTTTTAAAGCTAGAATGTAGATGTTGTGTATCAGTAATGCTTAAATAACCATTATGATTCTTTCCAGCTCTATTTCTAATTTGTGATTTGAAGTTCTTGTTCATCAACTGGCAACATATGTATCCATAAAATCACATTATTTTAGCTAATCTTTATTGTGAAAGGAGGTGTAAGAAATGGCTTTTATTGCCATGAATTGATGTCATCTTAACTTCCTGGACACTGCAGAGATATAAATATTAATTAATTAATTTGTATTTAATGGCATTTAATGTTCCTCTTTTGCCTTTCAACAATGTGAACAAATGCTTCATTTGTTCCTGTGGCTGTTTCTTATTTTTTATGGTTATTGTATGAATGAAGACAAATATACTGTATGTGTCCCAGGATAATGTTGCAGGATCCAATCTGGGTCAGTCACCGCGATCAGAGGTTCTCTCTCACATATTCTGATGTCCCTAAGGATGGGCTCCAGCACAAGTCTGAAAGCTTGGAAGACTAAATCTCTGGTCTGGTGACCAACCCAGATTGGATCCTGTTATTGTATGTTTAGGACACTTTTCCTCAGGAACCAATACATGAGTTTCTCACTGCAGTTCTGCATCCTTTGTTATTCATTGGTTGCATGTTCTTTGTAATTAGGCTAATTGGGTATTATGTTTCCTATTCAAAGAGCCTAGACATCTCAGTAAGCAGATTTGAACAATTGTTGAACATCATAGACAAATTAGGCCAATTGTACCCATTTTCAGCATTTATGCGCCTATATCTTTCTGTGTGGATTAAGCTATACTAATTTGCTCATGTTGAGGACATTGACTCATAATAACAATATCTGGTTTTTCATAAGGAGGTCACAATCATATTTATTCATGGCACAGTTAGAATTTGCTAGTGACAATTCACCAACAGTAGTTGCTTGTGTACTACACCCTTATTAATGCTTTTTTCAGTGTGGTACTCTCCAGATTTTTGAGACTGCAACTCCCAGAAATCATAGCCAACATGACTCATGCAAATTGAGAATTCTGGAAGCTGCAGTCTCAATCCATTTGGAAAACATTAAGTTGGGGAGGGCCAGCTTATTGTAAGGCATATGGTTTATGCTATATATTTGGCCAATCTCTTGTTTGCTATATAATCACTTCTCCATTTAAGAGATTTGCTAAAAATACTGCAAATTAGTTAAAGAGAAAATCACTTTAAATCATATGCTATATGAACAAAAATATATAGTAATGTAAAATTGTTTATGAAAAATAGTGTATTGGGTTGCAATTGTTATTGGTTAATTGAGCAATGCCTGTGATATTTTATTGTTCCTCAATTCCCTGGGCCTGCCTATATATGCTGTAGGAATTCTTACAGATCCCCTGGAATTACTACTTCTACAAGTTTCAGTAAAGCAAGCAGCAGGAAACCTTACTCTTGACTCTAGTGTCTTTTGTTCGAGTAGTACAAAATACACAACAGAAGTTCCTTAAAAGCATTTCTCAAGGAAGACAGATTTTCTATAACATTTTGCTCAAATATCTTCACAGGAAGCAGTTTACTCAGTCTAAAAATTAATTTAAAGAAACATGACTGATCACTGAGTAATTTTTACAGTAGTTTTTGCACAGCCTTTTGTGGTAAATAGTGTTGCTAGCTGAACAGAAGAGTGACTAGACTTCACAATGAATAGGCCTACAGGCAAGTTCTAAAATACCTCATTGCCCAACACTACGCTAGAATTCTTTTATTATGAACACAGCACATAAAATTCCTAGGCAGTCACCACACTAGAAACATAAAGAAGCCCAGTTCTATTTAAAATCTTCAGCATTCCTGAAAACCAGAAACCTTCTTCTGAAAATACAGCTGTTTATGTCAGTAGAAAATTATGTATATGTATTACTAAGACAACCTATGCTTTAAATATGCACGGAATATAGCACTCTTCTTCCTTCCATTTTAATAATGGCAAATAGAATTTTTTCTCCCTAAAGCTTCATTGGTAGCGCTACTGTTTACGAAAATGGAAACCAGGAGATTGCTGTGTTTATCCATTTCTGGGCTCAGATGAGCAGCATTGACTCCATTACTATAATATTAGTATTTTCTCTTCGTATAAAGTATATGAGAACATCAGATGAGTCTAAGAATATGCATATGTTTCAGGTTTTAGATATTTGTCATCTGCTATACTACTTATAATGTAGTATCTCCCTTGTATCTCTGACACATCCATGAAAGGATGTGGTAAATCTTTTTCTTTACCATGTTGCTTCTTCCCAGAATAATGCAAAAAGGTTAAAAAGTACCCCATCTCCCCAAATTCACTATATTTTAACCTCCTTTCTTCAACAGCATCGTGGTGTATGTTGTGTGGTGTTGTACTTTGAAATGAGTGTGTAATTCTTGTCCACTTAACGCGAGAATATATCTACAACTAGAATACATGTTTAAAAAATGCAGGGGGTGGATAACCTTATGATGAACAAGTACATATAGTACTTGGGATTTTAGGGGAAAAGATTGAGAATAGAGGGTAAAAAAATTGCTTTTGCATGTATATTTATGAAAATTTCTTTAAAATAAGAAGGCAATTTAGTCAATCTTTTCACCTAAAAAGAGGTAAGAGACCTGACAAAAATGAACCAAAAGAGTAGCCCTTCTTGAGAAGAATGTGTACTAGCACCACTTTTAATGGTGCCAGGAACACCCCCTCCTTCAAGGATTACTTACCCATCTCAGGACATACCCACATGTCACCTCCTGGATGGCCTTGACCAATCAGGGGAGGCATGGATCTAATTAACAGGTGGCTGTGCTTATACTACAGCGCATTCTATCTACTTCCTCAGATCAAATTATTCCCAGATAAGTGGTAAGTCCACTTCTGAGGCATCTACAAAGGACTTGCACCTCACTTGAGTTCCAACTGAGAAAGAAACCAAGTGATTTTATCTGCCAGGTGTGCTGAAAATTCCTCAGTGCAGCCCTTCTTTAAAAAAAAGGGGGGGGAGGAGCAATCAAACTTGACTAGATTGCCCCATTAATAGTAATGGCTGTAAGTTTAAATAGTTATATGCTAACTGGATAGATTAGTCCTTAGTTCCTAGCCAAATCTAGACAAGTCTGGATGCAACCAGATCCATAGTAATTCCAGAGGGCTCTGATTGTTCCAGATATTCTAGAATACTCTATGACTGAGATGTCAATTGCTACTTGTACCACCTAAGCAAAAATACTTTTTAATCTTGTCCTTTACATTACTTGAAATATATTCATTTTTTTTATTGAGAAGAGGATGCAACCAGCATACATTTCAGATTTATAGGATCTTAATCTGCATTTCCATGAGATCAGAATAGGCATTGTACAGTGAAAATTATTAGTAAGCGGCAGCTGGATAGTGTTACTGTTTTCACATTCTGTTTGTGGCCCCTAAAGAATGCTGAATTGGAGGGCTCTAATCTAAATCAATAGGAATCTTCTAACATTCTTATATCAGATTAGAGACTAAGCCCATTCATTGGGCAGTACAAATTGCAGTTATCTTTGGGCACTTCCTGGCTATTTATTCTTTTACTCAATCTGTTTTTCTTACATAGTCAATAAAACAAGTTAATATAAATTAAATTGCACAAGAACTATTGTATCATACTGTTTGTGGGAAGAGCTGAAAACATGTACAAACGAGTTACAATCACTTTTAGCTACCATTGGAAGTTATAATGGGACTGAAAAAAGTTACTTACAACTGGTCTTCACCCTTATGACCATTGCAGTATCCCATGGTCGCTTGATCAAAATTCAAGCACTTGGCAATTGGCATGTATTTTTGAGAGTTGCAGCATCTCAGGGTCATGAGATCACAATTTGCCACCTTCCTAGCTGGATTCTGACAAGCAAAGTCAATAGTCAAGGCTGGATTCACTTAATAGCAATAGCACTTAGACTTATATACCGCTTCACAGTGCTTTACTGCACTCTCTAAGCGGTTTACAGAGTCAGCATATTGCCCCCAACAATCTGGGTCCTCATTTTACCCACCTCGGAAGGATGGAAGGCTGAGTCAACCTTGAGCCAGTGAGACTCGAACTGCTGGCAGCCAGCAGTCAGCAGAAGTAGCCTACAGTATTGCATTCTAACCACTGCGCCACCCCGGCTCAATCACTCAATAACTGTGTGATTCACTTAACAACTGAATTGATTCATTTAACAGCCATGGCAAAAATGGTTGTAAAACAGGTTGCAACCCACTTAACAACTGTGTTGCTTATCAAGGGATGTTCTGGTCCCAATTGTGATCATAAGTCAAGGTCTTACCTGTACTGTTATTCTAGCATTAGAAAACCAAAGAGAGTCTCTCTTCTCTATTTTATCACACTCTAGACTGTGTCATTTCCCTCCCAGATTATGGTTCTCCTTTCATTCTTTTTCCTTTTGTATAGGGCCTATTGGGTCATGAGTTGATAGGCAATTATTATTTTTAATATGCTTAGAATAGATGTTTGATAAGCTCTCTAAATTGTTAATAATGATGAATGATAATTTATGGGAAAATTTCAGTTACTATGATTGTGACTAGATAATTTGGAATGTTAGAAAATGGACTTTCTTCTCCTGCAGATTCTGCCCTGATAACAATATTTTGACAGTCTAGTCATGGGAATAATAAGATCAGACATTCCATTAAGTTGGCTTCCTGTTGGTTCCCTGCTCTTTTCCCCAAAACCAGCTTCTCTAACCTTCAGAAGGGCATAGATGAACAAAAACATGTTTCTCCTCAGTCCTGCACACAGCAACTCTGCTTTCAAAATTCAGAATTCCCACTGGCATTCAGAAACATCAGTATCGGTGAAAGAAAGAAAAAAATATGCGGTAGCAGATATGTATCCTCAAAGTATGTCTGAAAAAGAGAAATGAGGAAAACCTTCCTAAAATTGATTAACTGAATTTGTCTTTTGTTATAAAACAGTTAATATTGTCATTCAAGTTATCACAGTCTAATATGAAAAGCTTTATCTGCATTCAGTATGCTTAACCATAGAACACAGGTAGATATTATGGGGTGGGGGTGGGAACTGCATTTGGATAATGAAGCTAAGGGGCTGAAAATGTATCATGTAATAAGAATACCAGATTTTATCTTGTTCTGTGATTTTTTTCCCCATTTTTAAATAGAAGGTGGAATATGTTCAGTATATTCGTACAACTTTGGGATCTGCTTGGATGGGAAATTCTTCCTGACTATTCTATGCTATCTGGAGGGAAGAAGCAAGATATAAATATAAGGACTAATTAATTTATTTATGGCAAGGGTACCCAACCCCTGGTCCGTGGACCAGTACCGCTCCACGGCATGCCAGCAACCAGACTGTGCAAACAACTGAAGCCCCATCCAAGCAGTACATGAAATCACACCCTCTCCGGTTCACGGAAAAAACTCTCCATGGAACCGGTCATTGGTGGCCAAAAGGTTGGGGACTGCTGATTTATAGCACCTGAAGACTGGGCTTTTTTTTCTATTGTACTTTGGTGTAGTTACATACTGGGACTGGGTTTTGAGAGAGAAGTGTTGTTTCTCTATAAAAGCTGTTTTTTCTAAGAGCATAATAAAATTACCTACTGTTTTTCAGGAAGCTAACACTGAAATTCATGCTGGTGTTTCTGGAGCTGCAAGAGGCAGAAACATGGTGAGGGCTGCATGAGGTCTATAAGTCATGGATTGCTCAGCCCTTTTCTAAGTCAAAATGTAAATGCATTGCTAGCTGAGAACCATAAAATTAAAGGCTAGCTATTTAATAGCATAATAAACCTTTTTCCCATCTAGTAGCAGGCATTCACAGTTACAGTTCATTACAGTATGCTTCTTAGCTCTAATTGTTCCTCTTCACACATTTAAAATTCAGTAACCATCATCTAACGTTTAATATCCACAAAGTTAAACTGGTAGAGTGACTCATCATTAAAGACCAAAGTCATTATATCTGATGTTTCTAGGACCACAGCAAAATGTCTTGAATAGTGGATCAGCTGCTACAAAGCAAAAAGTAGTTGCAGCTATTCGATTCTGAGCAGTGGTGGGATTCAAAAATTTTTACTACTGGTTCTGTGGGCATGGCTTGGTGAGCGTGGCAGGGGAAGGATACTGTAAAATCTCCATTCCCACCCCACTCCAGGGGAAGGTTACTGCAAAATCCCCATTTCCTCCCGATCAGCTGGGACTTGGGAGGCAGAGAATAGATGGGGGCGGGGCCAGTCAGAGGTGGTATTTAGCGGTTCTCCGTACTACTCAAAATTTCCGCTACCGGTTCTCCGAACTACTCAAAATTTCAGCTACCGGTTCTCCAGAACTGGTCAGAACCTGCTGAAACCCACCTCTGATTCTGAGTACCGTAGTATTAATTACATGGGTTAGAAAATAAAGAGTGATTCAACAATGCCCTAGGTAGCATTGCATTTATATTTGAAGTCCAAATCTTGTGTCTGTGGTTGTGCTCGACATCTGTGATGTTCATGAGATTTCATTGTTACCATCCACTCTTAAGATCTGATGGCTCAACTATGCCTAAAAGGTAGCTAAAGATGAATGATATTCTTTTCCCTTTCTGAAATATTTTAAGCCAGATGATACAACTTGCAGAACTTTAGATAATACCGAGCCACATTATCTAAATCACCATTAGCCAAGGGACTCTGCAGGGTGAGAAAAAAAAAGTCAGATTGATGGCTGTGATTGTGCTCTGTCCTTTTTTTACATACCTTGCATGTGCTATGTATTTAAGAAGAGATGGGGCTTCAATTCCACACTTGCAAGCACCATCTTGATTTTTATTTATTTATTTGCTGTTTCTCTCCCTGGGGAGGCCTCTTTGGTTGCCATGCTTTCTGTAGCGATTGGGCATTTTATTCAGCAATATTAGGAAAGAAAGAGGTTGTCTATTCCTGCATTTCACTAAAGTCAAAAAGGGAAGAACTACCTTAGTTATTTTAGCAAACTGCTCTGAAAGCCTTTATCAATAGAAGAATTAAAAAGTATCGAATGAATAAATATTAAATAAAATTGCCTCTTTAATCTATCTTTCTTAATGAGGAAAAAAGATAACATGTTTTCCTTAAAGTTGAAAAGGGTGAAGTAAAGAAAAAAAAAGTAAGCAGGAAATTAGCAAGGTAAGAAAGGTTTAAGAACTTGCTTTTCCCTTTCCTCACCCCATCTTCACTTTTTTTTAAATTAAAAACACAAACTAATGATAGAACTTCCTTGCATGCATATCTTAAATCAAATACTGAAAACAGGATATAGAAGAATGAAAGTAGAATAGTAAACATTAAATATAGGTTTTCATAACATTTTCTTCCTGAACAAATAATTATAATAAAATATAGCATACATGTATAAAGGTTCAGTTTAGGGAATAGTTTAATTATAAAAATGAAATGCATTTAGGGTTAATAAACAATTTAATTTATATAATTCTAGTGTTGGCTTCATGATATAAATGATGCAAAAACAATATTTGTTCAATAATGCATTTGGGCATAGTGTTATGCCAATGCAAGTTGTTCCATACTTGTTTGTTTGAGGGTGAGTTCCCAAAATGTCTCCCAAATGTTATTCTGCTATCCCATTATCACCATTAAATTCTACTGTATGGGCAGAAAGATTAACAGTACTAAATTGCCATTATACCACTATTTTATCAATTCTGTGTATCACAGCAGGCTTTTTGATTGGTGGACAACAATGAAATTGCTTGGGAATAACTGTTGATCGTTGATATGTTATCTATGGTTTTGGGGATGCTATTAGTTTTCTTATTGTTTTGCTGGTGTAACTTGTAGCTATGCTAGTCAATACTGATGTACCAGCTATCAACATAAAACCTTGTGTCACCATATCTCAGTTTAAAATGTTTTAGTCTAATAGTTTATTATTGCTTTTATCATGTCATGCAGGATAAGTCAGGATTAATTACAGTTAAATAACTGTAAGGATAATTATAACTACTTTGTTCCTCTGTAATATTTGATGTGGACATGGTAGAATGCTACCTGGAGAACCTAAACATCATCCAACATTTGTTTTAGAAAATGGAAACAGGTTTTTTTCATAGCTATCTCAGAATTGTTGCTTTGATCGTGTATTTTTCCATTTCAGATGCTGCTGCTTGTTTCAAAATCTTTTAAGTAAATATAAATTAATAGATGTTTAAAATTGTATGCACAATGAAGAGATTAGTAACCCTAGTCATAATATCTCCCTGGGTGCAGGCCAGATGTTACATTCTGATACACTTGGATAAACCCAGTTACATCCACTTTATTTGGGAACCCTGCAACATTTGGATTTTTACCAAATACAAAACTAACTAAATAGCAATAGCACTTAGACTTATATACCGCTTTACAGTGCTTTACAGCCATCTCTAAGTGGTTCACAGAGTCAGCATATTGCCCCCAACAATCTGGGTCCTCATTTTACCCACCTCGGAAGGATGGAAGGCTGAGTCAACCTTGAACCGGTGAGATTTGAACCGCCGAACTGCAGCTAGCAGTCAGCTGAAGTAGCCTGCAGTACTGCACTCTAACCACTGCGCCACCTCGGCTCTATGCTTCATCTCTTCCATTAATGGATTGAGGTTAGCAAAGCTCATCCTATGTCAGACATATATTTCTTTAATTCTGTCTTTCTCTTTTTCCTTTTATTCTTTCATTCCTGCATAACGTGGAAAAAACTAGTTTGATGTAGTAGTTAAGACATCAGGCTGGAAACCAGGAGACTATGAGTTCTAGTCCCACCTTAGGCATGAAAGCTAGCTGGGTGACTCTGGGCCAGTCAGTCCCTCTCACTTCTCAGCCCAATCCTCCTCACAGAGTGGTGGTTGCGGGGAGAATACGAGGAGGAAGGCGTATCAGGTATGTTCACCGCCTTGAGTTGGATAAATTAAAGAAAAATAAAAAGTGATATACAAAGCCAATATATACAAACCTATGGCAGGGGTCCCTGTTAGATAGTGGGTAGAGATGACAGGAGACAGACTTCCAAAGCAGCTCTTTATTTCAGCTCTTGTATCAGCAACCAGCAAAGAGCAGTCTGACAGCTTGCCCTTTTATAGGGAGCTGTCAGACAGACCAGCCAATAGCGTTTGAGCTTTTTCCCGCTCAAACGCTGGACCTGGTTGGAACCATGTAACACAGTTTAAACAGCTAGAACATAACAAATAGTCTTCACTTTTAACAGGGCTGGTGACAAGCTATCTGTACACATGATAAGAATATAATTCCTAATGTAGGCTCTTATGCACATTTGATTGGATTCACTCTTCATCTTCCCAGAGGTACTCCAGGGCATCTTTTCTGTTGTGTCATCTTCAGGATCTCCTTGGAAAATAATGGGCCGCAGCTTGGGATCAAAATGGTGTATCTTGATACAGTTTTTGAACAGCTTTAGTACCATTCAGTCTGAATTTCTGGCAATTAGAGGCATCCATGTATGAAAAGTTTTGCTGGATGCCACTGGATTCCACAGAAAACATCCAGATCACATTTCTCCACTCTAGTGCTGCTTCATAAATTGGGAGGC